>JAQFZW010000021.1:0-172420 GCA_034687055.1 Heteromurus nitidus | reverse complement strand
TGCGATACCTGATAGGTTTTGGCTTATGTGCGTTGTTGAGGCGATTCTAAAGTACATCGTCAGTACAATAAAAAAATGAAAAACACTCACAATTCTTTGGGCTTCTTTGTATAGGCTTTTCGAATCTATGTTAGTTTATTAATCTATGATAGTACGAATATAACGATGGAGAATGGGACAGCAAATAAATTTAAGATAGAATGCAAAACGAAAGGGAAAACTTTAATTCAGCTTTGTTCCTTAACATTATCAGCAAAGTTTCAGGTAAATTGGCTGAAGGATAAATAAAGTAAAAGTGAACTGCCAGAATAAATGCTCATCTTTTACTGAACCCGGTTGACATTATTTTCTTGTTCGCTGACGTGATGGTGTGTGGTAAATGATCTGATGCGAATATGAGTAATAAGATTTGTGTAGGTATGCGTGTAGGGTTAATTTTAGTAAAAAAATATATATAGCGTGTGCATTTTATGCAGCGAAACAAATTCTCGTTGACTATAGACCTAGGGAGTAGGGAACACAATGCCAAATTTATTTTATTATTTTTTCTCTAAGTGAAATGGACAGATGCATGTGTGTTGGTGGTGCCAAGAATTGAATAAAAAGAGAATAATATGAGAATGCAATTCTATTAAATCTCAATTTGCTCTTGCATGCAAAGCATGCCATGCTGAAAACCTATTCTCATTCGGTCAAGTATGCGGAGAGAATTTACGGAGCAAAAATGTTGGAGCAAGTTGAGCATTTCCTGACTTCCCATATATCACGCTCCGTTAGCAAACGTTTATCACGAGCAGATGAGAAGAGAAGCTATTTTATTATCAATTTCGACATGATACTTTTATATAAGAATGAATATATATGAATATAGCTTTCAGGAAAATAACAAATAAAGTCATGCGTCTACATCTATTTTGGTAGATGTCAGTTGTGTGATAAAAATCTGTAAATGACTCCAGTGAAATTTACACAACGTCAATTTTTCACCATTCAAAACTTGTTTGTTCTGATGCCTGAAATCAATCCACATCACCACAACCAGAGAAGCGAGCACTATGAGGTCACGTACTTCAGAGGATATACAGCAATTATGAACCTGCCATCATGTTTTTGCAAATTTGATCTATAAATCAATTAGAGTTACTGTGCCGTACTCAATGCACTTTTTATGATTTGACACATGAAGCATTATGCAGATCTATTATCTGTAACACTATACAAAACCATATTTATTACCTTTTTCGCACGAGAGTTTTATCATGTCGTGTGTGGTGGTAGTGGATATCAAGCAAAAAACCTTGAGTTGAGAGTCGATTCGATCGCTGTATTCGTTTTATTCACTTTTCATGAAGCCCAAATGGAACGAGAAACTCAAAATTTAATCTCTTTCCCTAATGAGGCGTATTTCATCGAGGAGAATATTTGATTGAAAATGGTTTTGTAATTTGATATAGCTCTCCAGCTGAGTATCATGACCAAGGTGTTTTCTCCAGGGAACAATTGAACCATGATTATATGATAGGACCGGGAGAAGGATACCTACGACGAGATAAATTACTATCTACAGTGTACCGCAGCGCAGAATTTTTGTTGTATCATTGTCTAACAATCATTGGCTCTCACAATGTCATCCTTTCAGTAAATTACATGTACACACTTCTGTTCTGAAGAATTTTCTCCCTAAATATAAATGCAGCTAGGTGGAGTCTATTACTGCAGATATTGAAGTTTATGAGTTGAGGACTAATAATAATAATTCTATGCCATATAAGTGTAACTGACGGCGTAACAAAAAGGTCTAATAACCTGCTTACCTACTTTTCAATCTTGATCCGCTCAAACTTTTACCCAGCAACAGGTGTCCGGTCCGTTTGGAGTAAATTCACTTGTTCTGCTTTGAATGCACGACTGAAAACTTGCTGTTCAGAAATTTCGGAAGAAACTGTGACACAAAATGGATCTTATTCTGAGCTTGTTCGACTGTATATTGACAGCGACAACTGACTGTAACACTTTTTGCAAAGGCCCTGCAACTACTATCCAAATTTATTCCTCGACTGGTCAATAACACTCACGTCTTAACATAACTTTTAATCAAAGTTTAATTAAATGTCACAATTTAGTACTCGTTCCACGGACACTGTCTCAATCTTGTCGAGGTCAGTCCATTCAACCCACAAGAATTTATGATATTTTGTACAGAAATAAACTTGCAATTGGGGCAATTAGAACACATTAACTTGTCAACAAGGACTTGCAAAGGCTTTAGGAAAATTCACGATTTCACATTCTTCTCTTCTGTCTCTCTCTCCCATCAAACAGATACTCTTTCTGTAAAAATATATCGAGGAAAGATGTTACAAAAACAGTTCAGTTCAGCATAATATACAATGAGTTTGTTTAGTTGCAAAAAGTCAAGTCAGCAGAACCACAAGGAACGATTCAATGCGTAAGAAAAGTCTGCATCTCTGCAAGTCTGCAACCACCGGCGTCTTTTTGCATGAATTCCGATACAATTCGGAATATTTGACTGCAGCACACAACCTACACCCGAAAAAAATCTTGTCTACTCCACATCCGAATATCTTCCTTCGATTTCGCTTTTCTCAAGAATTTCAGACTTGTGTGCATAAACCTATATAGTCTTACTAATTTCAAGCTAACTTATCGTTTTATAAATAAAGCTCGTCTTAATACTTTGTAGTAGATCGTTTTCGAGATGTAAATTGCATGTTCAAAAGGAGAGAGTCTCGCGATTCCCTTATGATTTCCGATCGGTCGGGTGTGATGATGATGATGAGCCAAGACTTGGTTAGCTCACCGTGAAAAATGTCTTGAGATGAGTGTGTGTGTGGAAGCGTCTTCTCTATCAGTTCATGTGTGAACGCAAAAGTCCTTTCTCTAGACACAGTCAAGTTGTTAGAGATGTACCATACAGCTCCAGTCGTGGTTAACATGTGAGCCAGTGTTCGGTTCGGGTGCTTCCTTTTAAGAAAACGACTCGAGCCTTTGCTCACAGTTTATGAATGTGCTTTTTTAGGTACGCTCTCATGTTCTCATCTCTCTCTGCTCTGCACATGCAGCTGTAAACAAATATCGTTTTTGGGGTTTTCGACTTTTTCCTTCTTGGCTTCTTCCTCGACTTGAGAGTTGAAAGATACAGTTTTGCTCGTTCATCGAGCCTTCCAATTTTATGCCTACTCATCTTATTCATTTTCCTCGAGTTGTTTGTACGGATTATTATGTTCTATGTATTCTATTTCCTCTCTCAGCTTGGGAGATTCACTTGGGCTTGGGTTTCGTGGGGCTTTGTGAAGTTATGGACAAAAAATGATATAAGGCATTACTTCACTTCTCCAAGACTAAAAAAGTTCATATGTTGTTCATCTCATAGTTGCAGGCTATTATTGTTGTGGTGTTGTCCGATAAGGTGATACATTTCATGTAGCTTTTAAGTCGAATCGAAGGATGCAGCAGCTTGTAAACAACTCAGATGGAAATATATTAGGTGGCTCAAGATATGGGATATTGTTTATGAGGATATGGAAAATATTTTATCCTTGTCACATTTTGTCCGTCCCATGTGCCAGAATCAGCCCATTTTTTGGCACCACTTTTTCGTATATTGTATTAGGTACAAGGAATAAGCAGGAATCTCTTCTTGTCTCAGGACTCAGGAATTGATTAAAACATTTTGCAGAACTGATTACAATTCTGCTAATACCCAATGAGGGATAATTAATGGAAAATTTGATGACGTAAAGTGGGATGATTAATACGTACATAATATCAATGCACCAGTTTTAATCTAAAATACTTGCCGACCAAATCATAAATCGACTTCAAATGCGAATGTCATTTCACTGTCTATTTGTAATATCGACAAATAAGTTTTATATTAATTTACTCGCATTGTACAATAAAACGATATTCATCTTGGCTTTTGATCTGGCTGAATCGATATTTATACTTCCGTTTTCCACTTGCCAACACGCAATTTACCACAACAAAAGGCACGGAGTAAACGGATAAATCAGTCCTTTTCAAATGAAACCAATGATTATGATTATGATCCATGTTGAACGCAATGTTGACCAGATTTAGAGCAACATAATATGACTAGACTATTTACCATGAGCATGCAATATGGAAGTTGACATTCTTATTTAAGCAGTTCCGGTTGCCACTTTAGAGTCACTTCCGAAGCGGTCAGTGAAGTAGTAGCATTTCATTTCAGTCAATTGGACATTACAATCATGGGGTTTTCAAAAATCTGTGTTTCCTCCGTAGTCATTGTGGCATCCTTGCTGGTAATGATTTGCACAGCAATTTACGATAAAAACTTTGTGTTCTTTACAAAAATTTCAAGGGTAATATTCTCCTTGATTCACTTCAGATTGCAGGAAATGATGCCAGTCACCACGAACTTTGTCTTGGTAAAATGGTCAATTTTACCGAGATTGAGTACGTCGCCCTTGGGGAGTGTGTGAAGGAATATGCTGCCGCACCTAAGTTGGACGCTGGAGCCACCGAAGCCCCCGAACACATCAAAGAACGTATCGACTTAGCCAAGAAGAACAAGGTAGGAGTTGTCAACTATTTATATTTATGTTTCACGCACTGAATCTGAAGAAAATCGTAATAATAAACTTTTAATACATGATTTCTTTGCAGTGCATGGAACCATGCTTCTTGAACCACAAGAAAATGGTAAGCTTATCAATGTTTCAGCCTTGGAACTTGCTTGATTTGGTACTGAAAGCATATGTATGGATTCACTGTGAATTTGAAGAAACTAATCACGTGTTTTCATTATTTTAAAGTTTGTAGATGGAAAGCTAAATATGGATAACTCTCTTAAGTTCATTGATGAGTTCCCCGAAGAAGTTCGTAAGGAATTGCAGGAATCTCTGAAGAAGTGCGCAGAGCCCATAAAAGGTAACAATTTTCTGTGGATTGAGCATTTGGGAAGGGTTGAGTTTGAGTAGTTGACAGTGTATAATTCCGCGTTAAGATAATCATAAAATACATAATTATGAGTTTTATTAAGCTTTTTTCCATAAATGTTCCCTTTTTATTAGACAAAGCAATGACGATGGATAACGAGTGTGCGGACTATCAGACATTCGTCAAGTGCATTGATGACGAAGAGGACAAGGTATAATTTGTCAATATATCCGGAGACCCTCGATATTATGGTGTTTTGCAAGACGACAGGTGTGTACAATCTTGGCTTTTGTTTCAATTTTCAGATTTGCAAGCGTACCGATTAAGGGACACTCGACATGCCTTCAGCAATCTTTGTATTATAAACAACAGCGCATAAATTAGTAACAAGAAATGGGTCTCATTTATATTGGTATCAGAACTTAAATAAAAACCTTTTTGCTCAAACAAAACATAATTAATTACACAGTAAAAACACAATTATGTGCATTTGCATTTGTGACTACCACAAAAAAATTTGATGTACCACGCCGATTATAACATTTTATGAATTTGCATATTATCCTTATTAACGAAAAGATTCTTTGCTTCCGCCGCCAAATGACGATATTAATCAATAACTTGCTTTTCAGCTTCGCTGCGCAAGTTAATAAGTGTGTATCAGTCTGCACTTGAAATAATTTTAAGTTCATGAGATTTCGAATGCATGAGATGAAGCGAAGTGTCCGTATTTTGATCATTGTTCCAGTTGCAAAAAATACAGGCGTGCCTTACAGTTTAGATACATTATAATATGTGACAGTTCAAGATCAGAACAAGGAAATGGCAATTAACAGATCTAGCTAGGTTTCAATACTTATATTTCACATGCCTCTTCTGTTCGAGGGATGATACTTGTACTCCCAAGTATAAATCTACAACCTCTTTTCCCCTGTGAAATTAATAACGGTGACATTGAAATTAACGATATGCAAGGATTTTCTTCTGATGCAGGTATAAATATATTAAATATCCAGTCATATTCGCTTAACATTTCATTTCCAAAAGTTTATGGAAACATTTACGTATACTTACAGAACACACAATTGCATATTGCATCCATTAATTCTTGCACATTACATGCACAAGTTACATTTATAAGTGCATTTTTATCCATATACGCCAAAACCCAAAAAACTTGAACCTTCACATCGAGGTAGCAATCCAGGTGGTCCACTCGGCAAATCCAATTACTTTTCAATAAACATTTTAATCAAATGCTTGTTTTTGTCAAGAATACCTACGAGCGTCTTCACTCCTCCATGTGTATTAAGTGGAAAAAGTCAAGGATTTCAGATGGTGATGGTAATAGCACAAAAACTCTGTCTGTATGAAATATACTCTGTCAAGTACATGTGTGTCTCATTGCTTGTTGCTGCGTTAAAACGATATGACTTCATGCCTGAAGCAGATATTTAAAATATTGTTATTATTCACGAATAAAAAAATTGTGTGCATACAATGCACTCCGATGCAATGTGCAACATGTGCATTTGGAGATTTAGAAGATGATGTGCCATAACCGTCTTCATGTATCTACGCAGGAAGAAAACAAGGCAAAGCTGACATCATCTCGAATATGACCAAAGATTTTCCAGGCGCATGTTCATACGACGGTCCGGTCCATTGTTAATAAAATAAATCATTGATGCTCGCATATACATATGCAGTTTGTGGAGAGATGCAAATGCCAAGCCCTTGACCTTGTCATGTCGTCTTTCAAACATTGAGGAAATAAGTAATAATCAAAATGATGATGATGTATGTAGTTATGTGCGCACCTGGCTGTCTGGAGTCTCGAGTGTCGTGTTGTTGATGAAGAAATGAAGTGCCTCTACAGGGCACTTGGGTTTGCGTTCGTCCACAGTCTAGCCAGCTTAATTGAATCTGCTGTTGTTAATATGATCTATGATTATGAGGTGTGCTGGAGATGCCTCCAAGTACTTTAGAGCAGGGAACACAAGCTAATGATTCTTTCGGCAACATTTGGATGAAGTGTGTAGAAAGGAAGACTATAGCCATGTACCGTCTGTGTGTACCCATATTGTGTTAAGCTTAAGCAATGCTTTTTATTCCTGGACTTGACACTGGACTGACTGGACTATAGGACATCATTCAAGTCCAGAGACAACTTCCAAGACAACTTCGACACATTGATCTTCCTATTTAGGCAACAAAAAATGCAACTGGAGTCTGCAATGCCAACAAGGATCATAAGTTTGAGCTAGATAAATTAGTAGCCAGTTGCTCTATTCATATGTGCATAGGTTAGGATATATAGTATAGATTGCATTTAATATTTCCATATTCATTGAATTTAACATAGCTACGTTTAGCTCTCTTTATTCCGTAGTTCATAAAGATGAAGTGTTTAATGTGAAGAAAATTAGTTTTTGTAACATTAAATATTTGCAGTCTATTGAAAAAGGAATCAAAATTCTAGTAACCAGTTATGAAGCCGCCACCGCTGCCACCAGTCCATAACAAAGGTTTATCAGCAGTTCATCGCTTAGCTTCAGCAGCGGATTATTTAACGAAGATAACACATTTTACGGGAGAAGAGGTGTGTGATATGTGTGTCTAATTTTTTAAAGCATTCGAATACGACAAATATAAAACTTAATTAACCCAATTCATTCTCTGTGAAATTTAGTGCAAGGTTTTACTTTATCTCCATCAAAATCTCGAGACAGTGAGCCCTCTGGATCGAATGCGTGTGCGGGAAGTGCTTCACATAGTTTTCGAGATTACCGATGATATTATGCTGGATTTAGCTTTCAAGGCTTTTGATAGAAACAACGATGGCTTTGTAAGTATATGCACACTTCTTGTATGCGAATTGTCATGAATCGTGGTGACGGTGCCCCAATCCCTTCTCTTCTAAGGTAGATGATATCGAATGGGTGCAGGGCTTGTCTACAATGTTACGTGGAACAACGGACGAGTTAAGCGAATGGTGCTACTTTATGTAATTAATTTTCTCCAAGAAAATAATTTTATTGAAATAATCTCCAGTTCTCACTAAAACAAGTACATAAATCTAATTTAACTAAAAGATATGATATGAACGGTGATGGCGGATTGGCACGCGAGGAATTAGCTCATTGCCTAAAGGTAAAGAAGGGAGTTCCATTTCGGATAAGATAAAAAGTTCTGTTACATTTATTACTTATGCACCTAAATCTTTACTCATATTTATAGGGCTGCATTTTACCAGGTTTCGGGGTTGACAACGATGAAATTGAAGATTGTGAGAGGGATGTAGTTGGTAATTAATTAAATTAACAGAAGAATTAAAAATGTAATACAGTCACTCACAGGATTTTAGTTATGCTTAATATGTACATTTTCATTATTTTTAAGAAATTGTAATGCGTAAGCTGGACGTGGACAAAGGTTTGCATAGAACGATATTTGTACAGGCTTTTCTAACACAATACATAAAATTATAATTATTTATGGTGACTTTTAATTGGAATTAAATGGAAGAAGAACTTAATTATAGATGGTCAAATTACTCTTGAAGACTTTAAACAAGCTGTCAAGCTTGACCCATTGTAAGTTCTTCCAAGATTAGATTACATTCTTTCAAAACATGGGTGTTATTCCAGTATACTTCCTCCACCCAGACTGCTAGTTGCTGTCGGTCCGTGTCTCCCTCCAGTAAAATGTTGTGCTGGATTTATGTCACTGATCACAGAGAAGTTTCGAACGTACACGGGAGCCCTGGGTCGATCAATACGCAAAAAGCATGTTTCTCATAACGTCGTTAACCGCTATCAGTCCCTCGCGATGAATGCCACATATCAAGACAACAGAACTGCAAGACATTCAGATGATCCTTCTGCTGCCGAACAACTTGAGAAAGAGGCGAAGCTGCGGTCGAAGTCGATAATAGTGAAACTGAGTCCAGAAGAGATGGAGCAGTTGCTTCATCAGAACAGAAATAAATGAAACTTCAAATCCATTGTACTTAATAAAAATACGAGGAAAATTTAGTGGTGGTTGGAATTTCATTGTGTATTTTGAATTCATTCAAAGTTCATTACCTAATTGCTGGAATACTGCCCAAGCAAATATATATGCATGTTTTCACGTTTCATGGAATTGCTGATATCCACGAAATTCTACGAATTAACTGTCATTTAGAACTAAATATTTACAACTAAATGGATACAAGGTAATGACATACTTCAACCAAAGCTAATTGCATATTTCTCAGTTATTCGGTTTTATACTAAAGTTGTCCTCAACCTAACAATTCTCTCGATAATTTCTAATGTGAAATGTTTCCATCATCCTTTTCTCTAAAATTCTTGACAATATGGACAAGCTTACTCTCAATTGTCTCACCAGAAAGAATTCCGGCAGGGATTATAGACTTCTGTTTTGAAGGTGTCAGATACTCTGTCAGTACAGAAGTTTGTCCAGGAGGAGTTCGCTTGCTTGAACCAGTTCGCCCAGATTATGACTGCATTTGCATGCAAGGAGTGTAAGAAATAAAATAATTAACCGGCAGCAGTAAATTTTATGTGAATCATAAATCAAACTCTTTCCATTACCATAATGGGTCTTTTATTGCTGACCTTTGGAGAATATAGGTATTTGTCTCCAGGAGCGCTGTACCATACAAGTGGTCAAACTTCCAGTCCCATTCTCATCAGTCCAACACTAGAGTGCAGGCTACATCACAATGGCATCCCCGCTACAGAAAGTTATTCAGCTAGCTTTTCATCGCGAAGTACTTGTTTTAGCCAAGTTGGACAATTTATTGAGGTTATAACAAAACACGATTAACATTTTCGAATGAATATTTAGTTATGTATGCTAAGCCCTGCATAACTTACACCAATTGTTCATTTCTTTGTAAAAAAATATGTAGCGCTGGTACATGGTTTCACTCGCCGATCCCGCACAGTTGGAAAGGCCGACATTAAGTTTGTGGCGAGCTCCTTCGGATGACTCAATCTACGAACTTCGAGACTTTCGAAGATTTGCACAGGATCCAAGGACGGGCCTTTTGCATGTACCATTTGAGAATAATTTTCATGGAATGATTGCCTTTTATAAAGGTTTGAGCAGCATTAATGGTTCTGACAAGAGAAATACCAGTGCCACAACAAGCTTGCAGATTGGTCAGTATTGCATTGATTTCGAAGACAACGACTCCATCCTTTACATGTCGCAATATAGCGTCTGTAAGTTTCAAAAATAAAACAATCAAAAGAGAATACCGTCTTACAACAATCATTATGTATCATATAACCGTTTCCATTATACCCGTTGTTCTTGTAGTATTTGCCAACACGTCAGTGAAGTACGGATGTACAGAGGATTCCTTGCTATTGGAATCCAGTTCGGTTGGACCCAACAAAGGCGAAAAATGCCATCACTCCTATTTTTGTAGAGAATTCCCATTCACACGAATCCTACGATATGAGGAACTTCTTATGTACAATCAGCGCCCACTCCCGAAATACCCTGAAATTATTGGTCCCTTCAAGCATACTCTCAAAACAAGTTTCTCCGACATGCTTGAATTGAGATTAAATCAGTTTAAAAGTTTTTCAAAATATGTACCAAGGGACGCAGCATCAACGTTAAAGCTTTTGCAACTTGTTAATCAAGTGGCTCAGAAAGCACTTCAAAATAAGCATGACAAATCTCTGCTAGAAAATGCTTTCAAAATTTTTGTCCTTGGAACTGGAGGAGAGGAGGTCCTTGAATTAGCAGAATCCAAACTTCAGCGTGTTATGTCGGTGTTGACAGAATGCCTGGAGCAGTCATCTTTGGAGATGTTTCAAAAATTTGGGGAAAGGGATGCCCTTAAAAGTGCGGAAAGAGAAGACAATAAATTTCGCAACAACGATTTAGTACTTTCTGTAATTCGCAACGCTTTCCAAATTACACGTGCGATATGTGCTGCAACTCTGCCAAACAATGTAAATGGGCTGCGAATGCTGGAAAATGTTGTGCAAGGGTTGTACACGAGCCCGTTGCTTGATGAAAAGTTCTGGTATGTGAAAGTTACAAAAATTCGGTGACGGCATCGTTTGGAATGTAATCGATTGTTATATTGTTTAGGTTTCTGGAAACAGCTCATATCCATATTTTACTCCCTGGACTAAATAACACCTTCGTAAATCACTTGGAGAGTATCGTAGACCATATAAGCAATGAAAGGAACTTGGACAAGTTTGTCCCTCCAAAAATTATATGGTCACCAGCTCAAACACTGTACCAATTTAGGAAAGCGTGAGTTTTAAAAATTATCAAAATAATTATAAACTCAATTTATTTACTTGGGACGTGTATTATATATGTAAGTCATGGAACGTCTTGTGGCACAGAGCTTTAAAACCTGGTCCAACAACTGAAGAAAACTTTTGCACAGGATTCGTAATATGGGGTGGACTAGGTTGCTGCTTACAGTTGGATTCCGCCAAGCAACTCGTTCCTAAAATGCCACAGTTTGTGGAACGCCTCAAAACTGGACCACAACTTTGCGAGTAAAAATAAGCACATGAGTTATAATATAAGGCTTACTGTATCTTTTACAATAATTCCCGTTTTTATTTCTTTGAACATTTGAACCTAAAATATTGTCAACAATAATAAATTACAACATGTTTTAACAACAATTTCAACGATGAAGGCACCTTAAATAGGTATAATGTAAATAGTACAAATATACTGACTTTTAAATAAACAAGACTTTAAACTAATCTTTTCCAATTCAGATAATTGAATACCAAAAATTCATATATTAAACATAATAAAATAGGATAATAGTTTTGTCATTTAACGTTCTTTACTTTCTATTTCAAAGTTTCAAATATTTTAGTTAAAATTTTGGCACATGCGTTCTCAGTCAAGTCGCAGTCTTAGTGTTGGGGTAAGTACGTCTGTCTAATTTAAGATATATGATGTACACCTTTTATTCTCATGTGTCACTCGTGTCATTTCATAATTACCGTCATTGTTATAGTCCTTTGTTAACTTTCCCAAAAAACAGTCTGAGGTGTGTCACACCGATTAAAAGTTCAGTTCAGTCTGTGATTGTAGAATGTCGCTGTCTTGTGGTTGTGATTTGTGATATCCAAAAAAAAGTCTACAAAAATTTTGTTGAAGTTTCACATTTCCCCAAATCCGGACCTTAATAATTATCTTTAAAATCCTTTTAAACTATCCTCGATAAGTTTTTAGTTAACAGCAGTTAATTGCAAATTTTATTTATGTGTATATATGACGGTTGCAATTGCAACAAGTGAAATGGGAATCATGTTATTATCATGATAATGATAATAACATTTTTCTTTTTACTCATCTTTTATACAAGAAAACCAGTTTTGAAGAGAGAAAAATATGTTTGCTTCAATATTTCTGACTATTTACTTAAATACAGTCCTATCGGAAAGTAAAAGTGGTCAGTGAAGAAGAGAGGAAGTGAGCAATAATGCAATTTTGTGCATAAATATATGCAATCTTTTACAACTTGCCGTAGGCACTCGGAAAAAAATATCCCATAATCAACTCATATCTCTTAAACGGCTCTTCAATTCAATTCTAAATTTGAAAGATTGATTAAAGAGATGAAGAAGAGGAGTTGAAGTCAAAAGTCGTCATTTCTCTTAATTTAAAAAAGTAAATTTTGACACTTGCACTCGTCGCCGATGTCATTTATGTAAAGAGCTTTGGCCCAATGAACCCCGTTGTGTCCCTATGCCCAAACAAGTATAAAGTAAAATGTGTATAAGTATGCGTCGTGCTTCTGTTGTACCGTTATTGTCGTTGTCGATGAGTCAGTCTGAAGATTGGCCAATACTTGGGACCTGTCCTGACGTCTTCCTTAAAATAATGAAAGTGTCGACTCAAATACTAAGAATGTTTTAAAGAAATTTCATGTCAGTTTTCAGTTTCCAATTTTGGATGTCCGTACTCGGTGATGTCTGTAAAGTTTTGTAGTTGTCCTCATGTGCGAAGGGTTTGGAATGGTTATGAAAGTATTATAATAATATCATAATTCTTAGAACTATAAAAATAGAATTAATGGGTGGGTATCAAAGTAGAAAGTTAGATAGAACTGAAGGGAAGCAATAGTAAGTGATCGAAGGTATATTTGGAAAAATAAAAGGCTTCATTAAAACTTCATAATCCGAACTCGTTGAGTTTTTATGAAAACCCGATCTCTTATAATAAATATTTTAAGTACATATTTGGTCGACTCTTGCATAAGCGGTTAATTGCTATACTTTTGTTACTTGGTGGAATCTGAAATTAAACAATTTAAAAAAATGAATCTAGATTTTCAGAGATTAGAGAAGTCTCTCATCTTGTCAAGGCCAAATGCTTAATGATAACTCACCAGTCCTTTCTGAATTCTTCTAAGCTCTTCATTACTCTGTCGAACACATGCTCATCCATCAAAGTCTCTGCGACCTTTTGCCACGCTGGACTTTTCAGATAGCCAACAATCCCATTTTCAACCGTAGACAGGGATCTTCCCCATCCCCAACCTCCAAAACCGCCAATCAGTTTCCCAAAGTTGAATGCGAGCAACAAGAGTGGCAAGATGATGAGGAGAGGGATGAACAAAATGTACAATCCAGACTCTCTAATGAAGTTTATGATTTTCCTTGGGATTCCAGCAATACTTTTGAGGATTTTGAAAGGGTTGAAGCCTTTGAGGTTGGCGGTGTCCACTTCGAAATTGAGTTGAGGACCCCAGCCATTATTCCCTTGGTCTTTCTGCATTTGATTTTGATCCATTCCCCAACCATTTCCATTTTGCTGTTGTTGTTGCTGCTGGCCTTGACCCCATCCACCACCATCTCCTCCAGAGTTTTGCTGTTGTTGTTGCTGTTGACCCCAACCACCTCCATTTCGTCCATCTTGCTGTGGTTGTTGTTGTTGCTGCTGCTGTCCCCAACCACCACCTCCATTTTGACCACCACCATTGCTATAACCTCCAGAATTGGATTGACCACCACTATATCCACCCGAAGCTTGTTGCTGGGAATTTCCCCAACCCCCAGAATTCTGTTGGGCATTTTGTACCGGTGGCTCAGAATTCACTATGTTCAATAAAACTAGCACCAGCACCACTGACACTGAACTCCGAATTGCCCTTGTCATCTTGAAGGAAGGCGTGAGTTTAATTATTTTTTTTGCAAATTTCTCTGAAATCTCTCTCCCTCTATCGCAGTATTTATTTTTCCGAAAAATTAAACACTTTTTTGTTGCTTAACCTTCCAAATGCAACTCACGAATGACGGTTACGTAGACTGCAATTTCAGATTTTGTCGAGTTTCATTCATTAGGATTGGCAGAATGCATCAGACAAAAAAATTTCTTTTTCGAAATATAAAAAATCTCTATTCCAATCCATTCCATCCATGTAATATGCATGGGTCGTGGGTCCGTTTTGAAAATTCATGAAGGAACAAAGACACACGCTATAGTTTATACTCATATCTCATATGTAACAGCAACAGTGAAGGAGGATGAAGAAGCGTTTGTTTGTATCCTGCATAATAGCGTTCATATTTCCTCAATACATCGAAAAAGTTATGAGGACCGGTTTTCTTCCTTGTCGAGGATCACGATGTGATGATACAACACTTTATCTTAACCTTAACCATGATAGTTTTCTCGTGATTGGATTGCCTTACAAAAAAGTTGTGCTAAAACATTGTCTATATCAGATATATAGATATTTTGAAGGGAGATTTGCATTTAAACACAATCATATTGTAAAACGAAATATATATATATTTCGAGCGTTACACCGTCAATCGTACCTCGAACGGAAACAACTTGTGAGAAACGTCACCAAAAAGTTATAATGCCAAGAAGATGAGAATGAGAGGGTCATCTTCACTTTTTTTCTGTATATTTACCCATATTTCGCCTCTGGTATCAGAAAATCATAATAACAACAGCAACTTATATGATGTACGTATACCGATGCTATATGAGAGAATTCTTGCCTTTCCTCTATATTTCCTATTTTGTACAAATTTTCATAAAGATTTTTATGAAAGCTTGTGCATCTTCCCTTTTTCTTTTCTGCTTAACTACCCAGCTATTATATGTATGCTCATCTTCCTCCCTCTTCATTTTCAGTGGTCTTTCAAGTTTCATTTTTTTCACCTTCTCCACTTCTCCTTCAGTGTCCTTTCCAAAAACAAATTCTAGTGAGATGGAAAAAATATACTGACAATTAAGGGTTCGTGTGGCATACTGACTGATTGACCGGCTATGAGCAGCAGGTGACAGGATGACATTAGAAACATTCTACTGCTTATATTCTCTCGCGTAGTTCAACCGTGTGAAACTCACACGAAAGTCACTTGAGTAATACGCCACTTATGTTAATAAGTGGCAAGTGCGTAAACATGTCACAAGAGTATAATATCATCGGCCTTTGACTACTGTGCGGAGAGAATTGATGGAGTTATAACATGTGTAATATTTTTTGAAAAATAAGATTTTCCGTACGTTGACACTTGCTTAACCTGTATTAGCTCACCTCCTCCACATTCCATTCATTGTTCTTATAGAGCCATTCATTAATTATACTTCTTAAATCAACTTGACATTTAATAATCAACTCTGCTTTTCTATGCTTATTGAACAAGTATGGCTATCGTTGTGAAATCGGAAGTTCGATTCTCTTCTCACGCATGAAAGTGCGTGTGTATGCCAATCAATACAGTGCGTATTTTAATTATCAGTAATGTGAGATGGGTCTTGTATAAGGTACAAGCGTATAACATAACATGTCTTTGGCCCACGTTTGGTGTCATGTATTGCTCAGCTCACAAAACTGGTGGCGTGCCGCATGCTTGCTCTGCAAAGGTGATGTGTCAAACACGCTATCAGTCAGATCGTTAATCTCATCTTCATCTTCCCTTGCCAAAATCTTTACCGAGACAAGTATTTTTATAATTTCATGTCATCAAATACATTGACAATTGATGGAGTGAGATTGTTTTTGTGCCTCAAAAACCCGATTTTTGTGTTACTGCGACTGAACATTTTCGTCAACTTTTAAAGAAAGTTCGTGTTCAGAGTGAGAGATGTTGTAGGATCCTAAAAAGTGACATTAATATCGACCTTTGATCATGATTGTTTTGAAGATCGTGTGTCTTATTTTATCTTCTCTTCTCAGAGCAATCAGAGATTTGAGAGAAAGTATAAATCTATAAAAAGAAAATGGAAACAAGTAGTTTTTATGAATATGTTGTAAATTCTTATCGACTCGTCCCATCTTAATTTGTTGCTTTACTACACACATCATATATTATCGAATACATGCGAAAAGGACAAAATAAAAAAGATCCTTTTGAAGATTACCAATCGATCACGACACCGTGCTCACGCTGACCAATTTCATGGGTCCTCTCTTGCGCATATTTGCACTTTGCACATTTCATATTACCTCTGTGGAAAGTAAAAGTAAGTATAAGGTTTCATTAGCAAACACACATTCATGCGGAAATAAATGCATTGTTATATTGATTGAATTCTTTGAGAGTATTTTTTATGGGAAATGATCTGGTTGAGCTTACACAGATAACCTGATAATCGTGAGGATTTTTGTACAAATAATTTGTAACGTTTTTCTAATATACTTCGTTGCAATTTTATTACGAAAGCATTCACTTATGTGCATCCAAAGCCTCAAATGTGGCTTCAAAACATAACGTTCTGGGTTCACTGAACGTATCATTGTGATTTTAAGTAATCGAAGGTCAGGAAAAGGACCCCAGCTTCAATTTTTCATCAGCCAAAATTATGTATTTCAGAATCAAAAACCAACATTTGAGTTGAGGTTAAACAAATGGACGTAATCGACAAAATATTGGTGGTGGCAAAGCGAGACGAGAAGGAAAGCTGAGGAATAGAAAAGTGTGATAAATAGTTGCGCTTTTTATCATATCATTAAAAAGAAGAACCATTAGAGGTTGAGAACCGTCTGGTGTGTCAAATGGATATATTAAAATCATGTAAACTGTTAAAAGTTGCATATAATCACACCCCACTTTCTGTGTGGGAAAAAGTTGCATATAATTTCGAGTTGGAAAATTAAGTGTTTTGTGCTGACCATATCATTTCATATTATCTTTTCAATGCATAACACGTCTGAGGTAATAATCAACATATAAACTCTTGTCAGAGTATAATATTTTCGTAAAAGAAATTATGAATTTATGAGTGATGCACATCATTTCACAACGGAGAAATCCTCAAGGGATCGTAACACCCACACACACCTAATCTTCAGTGGTGCCAAAATATTTCCGTATTATGTGGCATCTCGCACACCCTCATCATCGGTTTCAAAAGTTTCCCTTAAAAAATAATTGCAATTTTTCCCCAAATATATTACATCTTTCATTTTTTCTGTCGCCTTTCGTTAGTTCACGTCTAGTGATTAGGCATCAATTTTTTGTACGTATATTTTTGTCTATTCATAACTTTCACTAACACCAAGCTTAATTTTTTTCTATCTTGAGAGAATATTTTTGCATACTAAATCATCCTGTACAGTACACACATACGAATTTCATGATTTGTGGAAGGAATCGTATATTTTTGAGGGGAAAACTTTCATTTTCGTTCGGTAATATGCAAAAATCTTGAAGGGTTAGTATTATATTATGTGCTTGTTTGGATACGGAAAGTGTGGGGGTTATTGCCATTATCTTGTACAATCTTTGATCACAATTGACAGCGTGTGCGCGGATGAGAACTAAAGGATTCATTTGTATCCCTTGTTTTTTATGCAAATTTCGCACGCATCAAAACGCAATGTGATCATGATTGACCCTTTATAAGAAACAAGTAAGTAGAGAGGTAAACTTAATATGGCTAACTACCCTTGAGATTTTTTTGATCAAAGTGACTGTTGTACATAAGTACAGGCATGTAACACAAGAGATTGAGTAGTTAATCAATGACATGTGAAATATGGAGGAAAGACGTAACGCAGCACGCAACAAAGAGTTGTATCAAATCACAGCTTGAGTCATAAATAAGATTGTGAAAGATGAGCTTGAATTTGATTAGTAGAAGGAATGAAGCGCATCATCTTCACTTTGTCTTGAGGAACATAAGATGCCAAAGTAATAGTCAGCATGCACATTACTTTTGTGCTACTATGCCTATATGCTTATATATGTATGCTTAAGGTAACATCTTTTCTTAAGGGAACCTGTCTTTTGCCGAAAGTTTTTTTTTGTATTTTATTTTGTGAATTTTCGCATGAGGCGAATTTTTCCTTAATTTTGAAAATTATTGTTGATAAATATTTTTGTTATAAGGTTGAGTTAATTACCATACATGTCTCCATGTACTTTGTACACTCATCGTCGTCAGTGGACGGAGTGGTTTTTCTAAATTTGGGAAAAGTTGCCGAAGATTATAATAACTTATTCAGCGTACACCTACCGTTTAAACTCGCGACGAGAATTTTCATTAGAGAGTGATTAGTAGTCTGTTGATGAGATTGTTTTGAAAGCAAGAGTGTGTATATTTATTGTAGAAAACAATGTCAAAGTGTGCAAGGTGGATAGTGGATATCCTGTTGAAAATTAGGTGCGGGTGTGAGAATATATATATGTGATGAAAATTGCTGTAGAAAGAAATTTTTTTTGTTTGTTGCGATATATTCAATATTATTCTTTGTTAAATTGAAAATTGAAAAATTATCCATAATATGAAGGTGTGTGCTTGCACGTATTTAATATATGAGCACTTTCGACTTTTTAAAACATGTATGAAATTGGAGCTGGACTAAAGTTCAGACTTCGTCCAAAATGTCTTTTAAATCTTCCTTGCCGGCACAATGTCACTAGCTTCTGAGCAGAATGTCCAGTTGACGAGATCCAAAGTTTGTATGAGATAATTACAGCAGTCTGCAGTAAGCTACATAACAATTAAAAAGAAACAATGTTCACAATTTAATTTAGTTCGGGAAGACTTAACTATCAGTTTTTAATTTTTACCAAGCATTCTGGAAGAGAAATTCTTCTCAGCGATTTCATATTTGCAAGTGCAAAGTAGCCAGTTAAATTGCTGGGAAGGTAAGATTCGTCCCAGTATGGTTCAGCCTCCACCTGAACAGGTGCTTGTATTACATTGTTTTCTGGATCATTGCTACTCTCTTCCACGAGATCAGTATTGGAACCTTGCGTTTCTGGGTTTGGCCCATTGCGACTCATGAGGAAGGCGTTGTATTCGAAATGGAGAGTCTTAAGGCCTAAAGAACAAAATACATTCCATTATTTTGAATCTCAGATAACTCGTATTGAAAGATGAGGAAGAATGTACAATTTACATTTGAAGTTCCTCAGTGAGATTTCATTTTCATAAGACAAAATCATGTCTTTATTGTCTTCTATGAGATTTCCTGAAGAATCTCGTCCCTCCTTCAATTCTTCCAACAGTCTTGAGCACGCACGAGAAGGAATTCCCGTGAGAATGGAATCAATGTTGACAATCCCATCTCCAAAGTATAACTCCAAGTCTTCCAACATTTCCCAGCATTGAAATAGCTCCATCATGTCTTCATTACTGATTATGCTCAGAGTAAGACTTTTCAAGCAGGGAAAATGTTGCGCTAACCCCGAGATGGAACCCTTTACAATTAAGCCCGGCCTGAAGTGAAGTGAGGTCAACGAGCCTGATATCTTATTTCCACAGAATTGACCATCATACGAGAATACTTGACAACAGGTTCCAAATAGATTCAACGTTTCCAACTTTGGAAATCTCACATTGCACTTCAAAGGCATTACTTGTCTGGTAGACAACTCACAGTCCAACTTGCGCAACGCAATCATTCGAGGGAATGTAAATTTCCCAAATTTCGAAGTGCCCAGAAAGCGTCGACAGTAGAGTTCCTCCATGTTTATCGATTGCGTGCGAAGGAATGACTCAAACATTGAAGTTGGAACGTCGTGAGCTAGCGCCTCAATCCTAAAACTGGTGAGTCTGAGGCGACCTCGCCTTTGAAGTGCCAATTCGAGCAAAATTTCCAAATGATTGAGTCTCAAGTAGGCAATGTGAAGCCTGGACAGGTATGAATATCTTCCACTTGTAGCAAGCGCAATTAAAATGTTCTCAACACTTTTGCAATTCTCCAGCCCAATGGAGATCCAGATTTGATGAAGTTTTATGGAATTGGCGAATAAATTCTCGAGAAATGAGTGAGGATATAAGAGCTCTTTTGAAGCCCATTCTTTAAAATGAAGTCCTTCCAGGTACGGGATTGTTTGGGAAAATAGGGCACTATCCAGACCAGGATATGGAAATAACACGAGTTTTCTCAAGAATGGGGCTTTAAGTAAAAGGAGATTCGGATAGAAGTCACCACCGAAAGTCAGCGGAAGAGGAAGTTGAGTTCGCGGAGCACCTTTACGATTTACACGAATATCCAGTGCTTTAATGTTGCGACCAATCACTTGAAAGAAATCCTTCCCAACATCAGAATCGAATGGAAAGTCGATAAGCTTGAATTCGGAGAAAGGAGAGTTTCCAAATATTTCAAATCCTTTCCTAGCCACCTTCAAGAAGGATACAATTCGATAGCTGATGTCCATCGTTTTATGATCATTTGCAATTTGAGAGCAGCAAATTCCTTGCCAGATTGTTTTCTTTAAAAATTACACATTCAAAATTTCAATTGTACATCGTCTCGAAAACATGTATAATTTGAAACTTATTTTTTTTGCAAATATACTTCTTCGTGAGGTCCAAGTAGCTTCAACTCGTCCACTTCCTGTTGACTCACAGGTCGAAAAACAACTCTGCAGCATTTCTTCAGCCTTGGTGTAATTGCACGATTCCAGCTTGTGTGCACTAACCGAAGACTCTTCAAATCTTCAAAACCAACGTAATGCGACAGTTGATATAAAACCTGAAAACACATTCAATTTATGTTAAAGCTGCACAATTTGCATTTGCATGATACAAATCTAGAAAGGCTATTGCCATACCGTATCAATGAGTAATGGGTTTGTCTCAAGGCAATAATAGCAACAGTGGCCCACATCATCCTCCTGACCCTGACTTGTGTCCGTGTCGTCGTCGTCCGCTCTAACATTTTGGTTCGATGCTGAGTCCATCTTTAGCTACAAATATACTACCCGAGTGTACTGTCCCTAAAACTAATTTCAAATGAAAAATACTTGTACATGGATGCTTATATATGCTTCGAACTGAATAAATAATTTTGTGATATGAATAAGCTTCCTCCAGCAGCAGTTGTCAGAAAACTGCGTAGAAAAAATGAGCTTTTTCAGAACAACAAGACGTTGGCTTTAGTACATATTAGCAAGAGCAAGTGGTGCATAAAGCTGAGATAGGTACGCGAATATGTAAACAAGAATCAGGTCGATTGCAATGCAATGCACAACTTTCTGGAGAAAGTTGTTTACCCGGGTTTGTACTCATTCTCTATGAACTTTCTCCAGAAATTTGATCAAGATGTGCATGCACTCCCTCTTCTGTAGAAACGCGGTATGATAAGGTAGCATGCAGACAGGTATTAAGTAGGTATATAAGTATGAAGTTCATAAGTTCATATGAAAAGATACGAGATTCATTGTGCAATTTGGATTTATCTTGAGGAATTTTGATAATATAAATGAAGGCACATTTTAGTCACAAGTGTTAACTCATGATTGGAATCAGGTTAAATATACAAGGTCTGAATATGCAGTACTAAATTTATCGTTGGATACTGCAAGTGCATGTGTTTGAAAATGGAAATTGTGCTTTGAACGGCTTTGTCAACTATTTGACTTATGAGGTTAATTGAATTAGGCTTGATTGAATTGACAACAACAACAACATATTTCCTGAATCATATGCATGATGCGCCAAGCATGAAGTATAAACGCACTTCTTCAAAACTGGTAAGGTGGTCGAGTCATTTTTTCTATGCATTTTCTCTGTAGATGATCTCGTGTCCATTACCGACCAATCTTTGAAAATGGCATACCCCGCAAGAATTTTAATATTCGCAGTTTTATTAGACAACAGAGCCCTGGTTTTAGGGACTAGGAGCACTGAGACAGAAATCTCCTTTGATTCCAGAGTTTCTGAATTCAACTCAAGTCTGAATGAAATAAGTGAGGTGGAAAGTCGACCATGCGAAAGACTCAGTTCTTGTGATATTTTGGAAGGACTGGACACAAAGTATATCAATTTGGAAAGAAGAATTCGCTCATTAGAACAACCAGGTAATTGCTATAAATCTAGAATGTTAGCTTTGGCACGGAAGAACTGTATTATTCGTATTCGCGGTTTTGTGCGCTAATCTGAATTCACTATTAATTTTGTATGTACCTTCAAGTCTGGAAATTATCTTCGGAAAATTTCCGTTGGCGCAAATGCGCCGAAGGCCCTTGCAAATGTTATCCAGAATCGTTCAGTGTGAACTGCTGGAGGTTGGAACTTGATGTCATCCCAAAGCAGCAAACAATTCCCAAAGACGCTTATGTGTTGTAAGAGGAATTTTCATTTGTGGTACAGCATCATGTGGTTTTGCACTTGGGAATTAAATTATTTGTCATGTGCTTCCAAATAAAAAAATATTTTCATGAACAACTTTCCTTATCCACCATTCAACTTTAGAAGGGTTTGTACAATCTATATGTTGTCTCATTCAAATGTTTGAATGGCTCAGGGATATGGGATCAAACATGATTGATGCCGTTCATAAACACACATTTCGTGGTTTAACAAGACTTATTCAACTGTACGTATTCAACGTTTAAATAATTATTGTGCAATTCATAAAAATTCATGAGGCTACAACTTTCTTACTTCAATATAAATATTCCAGGGACTTGTCTGATAACCAAATTGACTACCTTCCGGACACCATATTTGAAAAGTTGGAAAATCTTAAGTATCTCATTTTGCAGCGCAATCATCTCGACTCACTGAACCCATCAATTTTCCGAGATTTGATGCACTTGGAGACCTTGTAAATAAAATAAATACAATCCTAGCGAGAATAATAAGCGTTAGATACAACTCATTCGTAGTGTTTAATACTGGCAACACAAAAACAGTAACTTTTGTAACATTTAATTTTGTGGAGTTAGAGATCTCTCAGAAAACCGTTTGGTTAAATTCCCCAACACCTTATGGGACAACTTGTCGTCCCTCAAGAATCTTCATTTGGCTAAAAATAAACTCGTCGAATGGAGCAACTTCAATGGCTTGACAAACCTCGAGGATTTGGATCTCACAGGGAATTCCATCGAGAGTCTGGGAACGTTCAGAAATCTTCGAAAATTGAAACGCTTAAAATTGGCTGACAACTCTATAAAGCATATTTCACCCAGCACGTTTCTTGGGTTGAGAAATGTGGAAACACTTTCCCTACAACAAAATAAAATTGTGGATTTGCCTCCAAACGTTTTCATTGATTTAGGGGAAGCAACCAAAGTCGATTTATCTGATAATCTAATGAAGGAGGTATGGAGTGATGCGAATATTTTACCAATATTAAAGTGTAGTTGAAGGTATGGTACAAAACTCTTTAGGAAATATGAATTATTATTATTTTGTCCAGATTCAATCAGAAATCTTTAACGGGCTGAGATCCTTGACGGAGTTGGACTTGGCAAGAAATGAGCTGACAGTGATCACAAATGGAACATTCCAATTGCTGGGAGGACTAGATCGACTCTCTCTTCACGGAAATATCCTGGAAAGCTTGGAAGGGGATGCATTTCGAGGTCTTAAAAACGTAACTTGGCTCCTTCTCTGCAATAATATTCTTTCCGAATTGAATCCGGAAATATTCAGCCCGATTCCCAACTTGACTAGATTGTAAAATACTCAAATCATACATATACTTTCATCATTCCGTTGCATCGAATCTAGTAACAAGGTTTATTCTTTGTTGAAGGGAGATTGACAGAAACGATCTACTGTCCATTCCTGAAAATACTTTTGAGGTTTTGAACAATTTGCAGTTTGTCAAACTGGGGAAAAATTCATGGAATTGTGATTGCAACATAATGTACCTTGCAAAGTATGGAAAGTTTTACGTACTTTGAATAATATCCTTATAATTGCAATTTTTCGTATTTTTTCATGCTAAAATATTAACCGTGGCGAATGAAAATGTGTAGCTGGATCAGAGATCACAATTCCATTGTGCAGGACGACCAACCAAAGTGCCGAGATCCAGTGAAACTCGGAGGACGTCCCCTGGTTGAGATGACGTTTGCCGATGTTTGTGACGAAGTTTGAGCATGTAACATGCAACAATGAATACCATCGCGAGTGAACTTACGATTAGAAATATATGCCTTTGTAATTTTACCAAGTCAAAATCATTGCTATATTTGGGGAGCGTGTTCGAGATATTGATTTTCCTTATTCGAGTTATATGCACGCCATGTTGTGTGCAGATATGAAAGCTGTATCATGTCGTCAATTACAAAAAGATGCACAATTAGATTTGCAAATGACCTCCATGAGTTCTGGACGTGGTATAGATCGTAGATATACTATACGCTGTACATTTGATGAATTAATTGAATTAAAAATGAATGTGAAATGCATTTGAAAATTACATTTTGAAATGGAAAAAAATATAGTACACATATTCTTGAACTAACCTCGACATCATATCACCTTGTCGAGCGATATATTCTTGACACTTTATGTAACAAATCGTTCAAGATGAGCTGGTTGTATTCAGCAGCAGGGTGGATTGCTGTAATTACGCTTGTCGTAGTGCACAAGGTGCGAAAAAGGTTTAATCACAAGAAAATTATTTAAATTAGTAAAAAAAGGTGAAGTTAATTTTTTCATGTTTGTTCCTTCAGTCCGAAGCTAAAGTTGATATTGGGAAACTGCAATGTACTGAAGGTGGACTATATCCGGATGACAAGGTTATCCGTGCATAAAGTCTGGTGTAAATATATTATTCCAACTTCTTCCAAAAACCACACCACTTTTTTTATTTCTTCACAGTTGATTGGAATTGTGATGCAAAAATGCCAACCTAAGCTGGACGATCCACGGGAACTACTAATTGCCGTATTTTTCTTTAGTTCAATTCAGTATTTTTTTGTCTCGGGTAAAAAGCTAGAGAATACTAAAGCGGGTTCTAATTCTAATGTTTTTCATTTTTATTGTATATTGCATAGTGCATGACAAAGTGCATGATGAAGCAGTTGAAGGCGTTAAACAAGAAAGGGAAAATGAAGAAGACGGAAGCTTCAAAACTCACCACAATTTTGCCCGAGGCGCAACAAGCGGGTGGAAAGGAGAAATTTGAAGAGTGCTACAAAAGTTTCCACTCGAAAGTGAAGAAAGAATCGAAGTGTGACTCGTGGATGCCATTCGCAAACTGCTTTGTTGGATGGGTGGAAACGGTTAGTTTTTTTTAAAAATTAATTAATTCCAAATTATTGATTAATGTGGATTGATTTGTGATTGCAAAAGCAAATTACAAACATATTTTGTATTTGTTGTAATCATATAGGCATGCAAGACAGCAAGCACGACTCCTTCCTCATAAAATTCTACGGAAAAGCGGAATAAACTTTTGAGGGCTTTTTTAAGGCCAATAAGATTTCATGTACATTCTGGCACTAAAACTATTAAAAATTATTCGTATTAGAATACCAATACTGGAAACCGAAGCCATAATGTCATATTGTCATACAATCATGCTTCCATAATTATTTCGCGAGATTTTTTACTGAACTAAAATCTGACTGGCCATTCTATAATATTTCCAAGAATTAGGCATGCGATGACGTCTAGACTGGCTCCATGAAATTGTTCAAAAATTGATGCCGTGTTGCTGTGAGTTTACCATCAGCAGTGGTGATTTGTAATGAATTTTTGTGTGTAATCATGAACAAATTCGATAGAATAGAAAAATAATCTAAAGAGTTAATTGGTTTGCTCAACATGTGTAATATACAAAATCGCATGAAGGAATTTCTCTATATTTGGGAAGCATCCACAAATCCCACATATGCCATACAGAGTTGAACAATGAAACAAAGCGTAGAAATATGATGCGACATGCATATTTTTTTAGAAATCGTCAATTCGCGCATGTGACACGGACACGACTGAAACGATTATAATTCTTTGTCAAGATTCTCAGGAAAGAGTTACAATTGTCTAAATTTGCGTTGTCCATTGGCAATATAATGCAACACTTGAAACAACATGATCATGATCATGCATTTCAGATGTGGCATGAGTGGGACTATTAAGCTACTGGTCAGTTGACTTTGCGTGGGTCAAGGAGTCGCAGCATCCAAAACAATAATTTAAAAAAAATCAAAGTGTAAAATCTGACCAACTCATGCAAATCCAAAATGGGCAAATATGCGTTTTTGATACCAGGATTGACTGCAGTGGTGATGATACTCCTCCTTCAAACGGTAAAGATTTTAATTTTATTGGCTGTTGCGGTAGATAAAGAAGGGGCCTGAAGTTTCTTTTGGTTTATTTGCCAAACCAGGGAGATGGTGCGGATATAGGGAGTTTGAAATGCAAAAATGGATCATGGGTTCCTGACTTGAAACTAATCGGATTCGGACTCTCGTGTCCCCTTCCTCTAGACGGGAAGATGAAGTCAAAAGGAAAAACTACCACTTGTGCTCTCAAGAAATTGAAGGTTTACGACGGAAAAACTGTGAAGAAGGATCAAATTGCACCAGAAATCTGCTCTGCTCTCCCGCAGGACGATTATGCGAAGAAATGCAAGGAAACTATCCACGACTGCTTACATAACGGTATAAAAGTCATACTTCTTTAACCTAAATAAGATTTTTTAATTTAAAAAAATTCCGCTCTCCGCTTAAGATCCCAATGGCAAATGGTTCGAGGATCCGAAGAAGGATAAAGAATATGCAACATGGGCTCCTGCCTACGACTGTGTACATAAATGGGCGACATCGGTGAGTCTTGATCAGTTTATTGAGTGATCATTATTTTAATACATAACTTTGATCCGTAACTTTGATTTGCAGGCATGCAAAAAGACTACTACGAAGAAGGGTAAATAATTCCGAGACCAACAGACCAATAACATATCCACCGAACAACCCGAGCAGTGTCATAGTGTCGCTTAAACCAAAAAAATAGACGCAGCGACCATGAACGACAACTTCATAACATCTCTTATTAAACCAAATATTGCTAAAAGTTATGAATGTAATTCTATAAAAGTATTAAAGAAATTTACGATTTTAGTTGGTAAATTTTATTCCAACAAATTTTGAAATAGACTAGACTTAATTCTGATTATCTGACAATGCATAGTATTGCAACTTGCAAGCATCTCATATGAAATATATCAATCTCTCTAAGTCCTTCACAGCATCCCATGCATATACCAATTGTGACATTAATCATTTTAACTGAGGCTATCCTTGCGAATACTTTTCGAACTGCGACTCGAAGCATTCGACCCTTTCCGAAAATGGATCCTGCTAGTTCTGTCCAGGCCCATTGCTGTCATCTCGGTCCTCTCCGGGTCAAATGTCTGACTAAAACAGCAGCGTGTTCGCATAATGGGGACGAACAGAACTGTATCACAGGCGAATTTAAAACTTCAAAATCAACATTGAAACACACTTGGTAATATTATTATAAAATTACTAGACAAATTATGCAAGCAATTATGTAAATTACTCTCACATCTAGCTCCTGGATACTTGTGAAAGAGGAAAGCAAAGTTTTCTCGCTTTAAGGCGAAAATGATGAATATTAGGATAGCTATAAAATTAGGATAAATAAAAAAACGATAAAACTACAAAATTTAAAATTAAGAAACTGTAAACCTGTGGTGGCATAGGTATTTTTAGGTTTTCTACCTTGAAGAAGGTTATAAGAGTCGAATATTACCCAAAACCACGAAGGCTCGCTGGTTGCAGACAGAATTTCAAAAATCTATATATAAAAACCATTGGTAAATTTTAAACATTTTTTTGCCATTAAAATTATGTTTAAAATTAAATTTGTCATTGTCTACCCAAGAGACGCCTGTTACGACAAACAATTTTACGAACAAGAACAATCTAAACAAACCAATGAAAATTTGTTATATGAAACCCAAAAATGACTATAGTTCGTTTCGTATCGCTGGTCTTTTTCAAAGCATTTGGTTTGAAAGCTTTCTCACGATTCCTTTTGATGAGAAGAACCCTGTCCACTAACGGCACTTCTGGTTTGTTTCTTGTACATGTACAGAGTGAACACGGTAGACGAAAATGTTAGGACGTTAGACGTTACTGAAATAATATGGATAAGTACTTATTTGATGTAATGGATATTAGATGTTATTAAATAGATTCCATTTTAGGGTTTACGAATTTACGTAAAATCGACATTGGAATGTATAGGTACTCCCAATTAGCCTTGTCTTGGAGGTAACAATTTTTTATTCCATACAGCGGCATTGTAACTGGAGATTCACATTCCGAGCCATCGCCAAACGTGCTAAAACACAATCATCATTTTATATGCATTTTGAATCCAGCAGAAATCTTGCAAAAAAAACATATATTCATTTTACGGGTAGTAAATTGAGTCAAGGGCTACTCCAAAAGCGACAATTAGAAGGGGAACGCCATATCCAAAGATTGCATACAAAACAAATCTCGTAACGTTTTGGGAAATTCCTTGACGAGGCTTAATATTTCTGTTGAACAAGTAAGTATACCGTCGATTTGATTAGAATTCGTATATGGCTCAACAAAAGTATTTTAAAATAAATCGTTTTTTACCGAAATGTTAGCCACAGATCAACATTAATTACTGTAATCCAGCACCTTGAAATTTTCGAATTTTTTCATTAGAAATAAAATTAATTATGTTATTAACAAGTACAGTCTTAGTCACATGATGTATTCTACCACACACATTGTAGACAGGTAAAAGAAGTGAGCCAGGATACCTGTTAAAAACAAGAATTATTTTTAATCTTGTAAAATTCATAATAGACTCACTCATCTTATTGGTTTTGCATCACTTTTATATATGATCAGATGTAAAAGTCCATACCTACAGTTTTGCAAAGTGGATGTCCCTCCAGGTCATGCGTTCCTAGCACGGACAACCTTCGCAGGGAAATTAATGAAAACATTCTTCTTTAAATTTAATTGCCCTTTAGTAATTTTAAATAGGAATAAATGCATAATTACCAATGTGCATTCGCCAAGAAGATGTACATCAGAAACATGGTGAAAACGAAGGCAAACTGAACCCAACCGTGGATATTGTGCTTTTCCCAGATGAGCAAATAAATTATAATACATGCGAGCAAAAATGGTAGCGCAATGAAGTAAAGGGTTATGTAAGTGTAAGCTTTTGTGTTCGAAATCTCAATTGGTGGAAGGACATCAGATATGTTGCCGGTGACGTTGTAAACCTCGTCATCAATATATTCATCATCGAAAATAGGAGGACCTAAATCCAGGTGTGTCTGCTCTGCAAGACTTCCAGAGTAAGTTTCACCACCGACGTAGCCCATCATTCCATCTTCAGAAGTATTTAGTCGAAACGTTAGCACACAAAAAAATTTATCCGACACCCGAAGTAACTTAAGGGTTTTCATTTGGACGCTTACCAACACAAAATTCGTCATTATTGAATGTTGCCCATGTGCCATCCGGATGCGTGTGCACCTTCAAGTCGCCATTCTTCATTACTCGAAATCTGAATTTATTTTTGTGTAGAAAAATATATATATTTATATGAAATAACAAATTATAGAACTTCTGCCACAATGGATACTCACCGAAGTCCAGAAACAACACTTGATGTCTCATTCAATTTCAATTTGATGTCTTTGTAAGGTTGGAATTCAGAGTAGACGTCTTGGACAGTGACACGTAGCAAATGATAAGGAGTATCGGACTCTGATCGAGTCCCGCAACCTTTATGCTCATCGTAGAAAACTGGACGCCACTCGTGCTCAGAGAATTTACAGAAGGCTTCGACCATGCCCTTGGAGAAATCAATGACTTCGTGGGGAGGACAGCATTTCTTGATGCAGGTATGAGTTACACCACATTCTATTTTACAATGCTTAATTTCAATTGTGTCAGTTTCGAATCTGTGATAATACAAAGTGTGACATAGATATATATAATATCATAAAGAATATTATATAAGCAAATCCACAATTAATGAAATCGATTTTAACCTCGAAATGCAGTATTCATCATGTAACAAGTATTCCTCCAAGTACGTTATATATCCACTGGAGTCAAGTTGAAAATTTGCTTCGTCATCGTGCACTGATGAAGTTTTGTAGATTATGGAGGTGGATGCACATTTGACATCCTTTGAAGTAACTCTGGAAAGTGTGGATAAATAAGTATATAGATGCAACACATCACTACAATTCACATGAGAATTAAGATATTTACCTAAATTCCTGCGACCCATTCGTTTTCATGAAAAAAGCAGGTACAGTGATGACGCTCAACTTTGTTGGATTGCAGAAGTTGATTTTTCCATTCCTCGTCGAATTCGAACTTTTCAAACCTAGTCCACTAGGCACAAAATTTGCAATTAAATAAACGCACAGAGAAAGTTGCAAGTGATACATTGTATTTGATCCTAAAACGTAAGATTTAAAATACTCTGTGATTGGGGCGATTACGATTGGATCTGGGATATAGTCTAAAGGATCATAATCGAGCCATGTCTAGTCAGGGTTGTCGACAAAACAAGCTCAGTTAATATGAAATTTTGTTGTTCATTTACTTCTCAAAACTTCCTGGTGCGGAAACCACTTCCACAACATAACATTTTCCTCATAGGATATCCCACCTCCCATGGGATATTCAACATTCAGTTACAGACATATTAGTAGTGAGGAATTCGGAATTTCCTTTTCAATGTGCTTAAAACTAGATCGGAAGTATGGTTAGTGTCCAGCCCAACTTTAATTCATTCTCTACAATTGTATTTCTTTGTGGTAGCAATCAAGAAGGACATAGGGAAATTCGCCCTTGTGTCTGCAAACACTACGTAAAAACTGAGTTACATCACATTTCTTGTAAAACCAAAGCAATTTATAGCATTGAATCATTATGATTCTGACGAAGTACGCTTACGTATGTATTTATTTCAATAGCTCATTCATAACACAGCGTAGCAAATAAGTTTAATACAATAAGATAAAATGACAAATTAGTTAAGGCTGATAAATTCAATGTTTTTATTAACCACATTTTATTAACTTCTGAACTATCGTAAATTATTATTATTGTCAAAGCAAAACGCACGGAAAACTAAGCCTTTTGTCTTACATCTGGTGAGGCAGGTCTTGCTGTTGTTGGCGGAGTAGTTGGCACTTCCTTCCCCTCAATTTCATGCCGATCCCCTGGGCACGTGTGTTCCTTAACTTTGTCTATTTGAACACAAGTAAATGTGGAAGTTGCCCAGCAAAATTTCTCTGGTTTCCAAATCAGTTCCGGCACACGGTCATAAACGCAATAGATTGCTTCATGGATGTGCTCGATCATTTGTTTCGGGAGGTAGTGAACCAGCGCCCTATAAGCCTTCGTCTCATTCCACCATCTATCCTCCTCAGGGATGGAAGACATTTTATCTTTCGGATCTTGTGTGTACAAAAGATACAAATCAAAGAATGGGGCTCGCATCGTAGGATATATTTCACTTGTTTGATAGACATCTTCGTAAGTGGGCGGATTCGCGTCCTCTGGAGATGGAATCCTCTTCCGAACAAGCACATCCAAGTTGCACTTGTTGTTAGTCATGTTGCTAATTTTGTAAGCCATCTTTTCTCGGATCAAGACATGAATCTTGGACTCAGATTTTTTCAAGCCAGGATCAGATGCAAGCGCGTCCAGACAAAGACTTTCAATATGCTTGCTCAACTCTTGAGAACAATTTTTCTCGGAGATCATGCACCTTTCCATTCGTTCTAGAGAAAATTGTTTTTCAATCGTATTGTTCCACTTGAGAAACACAACACATGACCACATTTAACAAATTTTTAAAAAATAATTATGCTTTAATTATGAGCAATGCGTTCTTATGGCTCGTTTGAAAAGAGTTCGTTCGTACGTAGTAGTACTGCATTGGCATGGGATAATTGTAAAACTGTCGGTCGCCTTTCGACTCTCCACAAACTTTGACCGTGTCCTTTTCCGTTTCTTCGATCTTGCGCATGGCCTTGTAAGCTCCATACGTTGGCAGATTGCATAATGCCTCGAGAATATTTTTTTCGTATTTGCCCACGTTTGAAGAATCCCCGAGAAGGTGTGTCTCCAAATGCATCAACTCCCAGTTGCATCTCGCAGCCCTGCCGCAGGTTCCAACTTGGAATATGGATGTGGACACGAGACGGTCGCAACTATCCAAGAATCCACATTTACCTTGAGCAGTGCAAAAAGGAAATAGGGAGCCTGAACACAGGGTGAGGATGACGATCGTGTAAAACATCTTCTTCAATTATTATTTCAGGAGATATGGAAGTTTACATTTACAACGGAATGGAACCGAAATTATTGTCAGAATTTGTGACTTTGAGGTTGTTTTTCAAAAGAATCTTGAAATATGTAGTGTCATATTGCGCTCAAAATACATATAGCAACCCCTTCAACCACTTCTGGTGTACTATTTCTTGTTTACTACATTGCATTCTTATCAAATTGTCCATGAGAGCATAGCCCTGGGTATTCTGTTCAACGAAACATTATGTAAAGAACCCACAGTCCGGGAGTTTTGTAATGAATCGAATCAAAACATAAAATACCGTTGCAATTTATCTTATTTTCTATGAATTCATATTTTAACATGTTCCTGGCAGTCATCGACCGTATAAGTGTATTTGTGTGCAAAATACATAAACGGACTTAAGTGATATTTAATGTGATATCTTGAGAGAACGCTGCCCAATTTTCATGTACAGTTTTGTTTGAATCTTCAATTCACACTTTGAATGAATATCTTCACAAATGTATACATAAGTATGTAGCTATGTTATATTCCGGAGTTATTTATGATTGTGAGAATATATTTTCTGACAATTATATGATCATATCCTCCTTCGTCGCATGGGTTTTTAAACACTTTACATTGTATATAGGCATCTGTGTAGACACTGAAAATAATATTGAAATTAGCGACTTGCTACCGAACAATGCCGTTGAAACACGGGTTTCCCTGCCTTGTCCGTCATTGCATCATACAACACATATTATTCATGACGGTGCACATCAACCCCGTAGTCCACAACAGTTCCAGTCGAGCGATGTCATGCTTTGGAGTTATGCATACATGCGATTTAGCATATTAAAAAGCAGACAGACTACAAAGGGCTAACTGATAAAATCTGCTACTCAGAAAAACGCAATGGCTTATGTAACATGTTCAGCATATAAACAACTTTCGGACATTCGATAATTGGTTTAAATTACAGATTTCATACATCCAAGTTTTGCTGAGATGCAGATCCAAACTTCAAACAACTTCGGCGCATACACATTCGTATATATGTTGTGTAGTATAGACTTGTCTCCCAAGCCAGACCTCTTATGCAAGACTAAATTTAAAGCAGGTTCAATTCACTTGAAATGCACAACCTTTGTATCATCACTTATAAGTAAGTATATTTATTAATAATATCTCCAAAAACGAGATAACCTCTCCAAACAAGCCTGGTACACATTTAGTAATCAAATCTACACAGCGTGACACAGTTTGTTTGTTAGTAATCGTAATCATCAAAATAAACATGGCATAAGATAGTATACTTCGAGAACCGGGGTCGCTATATTCACCTGGAATTCGTTCCAGAATTGTGACCATAATTGAAACACAGAATTTTTTTCATTTCAAAATGGAACCTCTAAAGAAGTCAATTAAAATTGTAACTCTGCTCATTATAGCATCGTCAGTATTATTAGCTGAAGGTAATAATAATGAAGTTAAGGAGAAGGAGACAAAGTCTAGTTTAGGAAAGAAACATATCCTATTCTTGCTCCCACTCTCAAGCAAGAGTCACAAGAATGTGTTCGAGCCACTTATCCGCGGTCTGGCAGCCAAAGGCCACGAAATAACTGTGATCGCAGCAACCAAGTCGCCAAACATGCCTCCCAACGTTCGTGAAATAGTGATTGTGAAAGATGAGGAAATCTACGATGACTGGGAGGACCCCCTCGAAAATCGTAAGAAAGGGAGATTCGGTAATATGTTCATGGACATCAGTTTCGCACTCAGCGTGGGTGAGCGTGTATTTGAGAGTAAGGAAATCCAAGAGTTGCTCAAAACTCACAAGGGGAAATTTGACTTGGCATTTGTGGATCTCATCTTGAATCAATGCTTTTACGGTTTGCTAACTTACTTCGAGTCGCCTGTCATCACTCTCTGCACACTGACGCCGTGGAATGCTATTACGACTTTGATGGGCTCCCGTCTTCCACCCAGCTTTGTGCCCATCTCCTTTCTCAATTTACCAGAGAAAATGACGTTTGTAGACCGCGTGAAGAACCACTTGATGGACTGGATGAGCTCTTGGATTATGCGGCTCTACTACAACACTCGGATGGAGAAAGTTTACCAAAAGTATTTGGGCGATGATTATCCGGAAGCGGAAGTGATTGAGGCGAACGCCTCCATAATGCTGACCAACAGTCATTTCTCCCTGAATCCAAAATTACCGTTGCTTCCGGATATTGTCGAAGTTGGGGGAATGCACTTGAAGCCTTCGAAACCTCTGCCGAAGGAGCTCGAAGACTTCTTAAAAGATGCGGATGATGGATTCATCTTTTTTAGTTTGGGAACCATCGTCAGAGCGAGGAACATGCCGGATGAAACAAGGAAAACGTTTCTCCGAGTTTTCTCCAAGTTGAAGCAGAAGGTTATCTGGAAGTGGGAGCAGGATTCTATGCCGGACACGCCACCAAATGTAAAAATTAGCAAGTGGCTACCTCAGCAAGATATTTTGGGCCATCCTAAACTTAAACTTTTCATGACACATGGAGGTTGGAAAAATACATTTTAGTGGCGAATATTTTAATTCGGAAATTACAAAATCATATAACAAGTAATTAATATTTTTTTAGGGTTATTATCCCTCCAAGAAGCCGTCTATCATGGAATTCCTGTTCTTGGTTTGCCCGTGTTTGGAGATCAAGACCTTAATGTTCTAAAAGCAGTTGACGGTGGATTTGGATTATTTCAGGAGATTTTAGATGTGAAAGAAAATGAGCTTTTGGAGAAAATTAATACTTTGATTACACAACCGCAGTAAGTTTCAAATACATAATTATATATCCTCAAATTGTGAAACATCATTTCTAAATGCTAATACGTAACTCCGTGTTATGTGAACAGATATGGGGAGAAGGTGAAAGATCTTTCAAAAATACTTAAGGATCAACCCCAAAGTCCTCTGGAGCGAGCGATATTCTGGTCGGAATATGTTATGCGACATAACGGAGCACATCATCTCCGATCTCCAGCGAGAGATCTTCACTGGTTTCAATATCATTCCGTTGATGTGATCTCATTCTTGTTGGGAATTGTTGTAACTGTGGTCTTGCTAGTTGTATGCATTTGTAGAAAGCTGTGTTGTTCGTCTAAGAAAACTCAAGTTTCAGATAAGAACAGGAGAAAGAAATTAAATTGATAAGGTGTAAAAATATTGATTTAATGTGAATTGAATATAAATGCCTTGGTTTTGTCTTCAACATGCGTAAAAGTCGCATTTATTAGTGCACAGGTTGGGTAGATTTATTACATAGTCTTCTAATCACACGCTTGGTACCGTTGAAATGACTTTGGTTGTTTCGAGACCGGTTTTTCTTGAGATCTCCCTGAATTTGTGCAAGCATCCTATTTTATTTATTTTATTGAAGCCAATTAACATTATACAGTCAGATTGTGACTTTAATTTAGGTTCCATCGCCAATTATTTAAGCTCAAAGTATTTAATGTAGTCTGAAATTTTAAAATCAGACATACAGAGACATCAGATATATGATACTCCATATGAAAGGCAGTATTAATCATAATTTTCATCATGTTTGCGCATGGCGAATTGCGATCACCCTAAAGATGTCTCAGTTGTCAGACGTATAATAAAGACAAGTTCCAGCATGGAATGGCCTCGGATGAACTTATTAGCAAAACATATTTTTGCTCAAACTTTTGACATATTTACAACTTTTATATTTGCAAAGACTTTGTCTGATTTTTAGTAACCTACAAGTGGCTACAATAAAATCCACAACTTTCTCAACCATTTTAGTAGACAAACAGGAAAGTCGTTCTTTCCTGCTATACAGATCTGATAGTGAATGGAAATAAACCGCTCTTTTACCTTGTGATTATTGCGTTTTCGTTTAGAAGCAAAGCAAACGTAATGATAGGTTTCGATATTAAATCATCGTTTTGTTGTGCTATTCATTCCTTTCGCATTGGTTCAGCTTAGGTACCCGTCTTCTCCACGAAAGAAAAAAAATGAGCAAACACGACCACATATGACCTCATCCCATGACTTGCGGTATGTCAATAACTTTTGGGATAATTGCAAGCAGCAAATTGTTATCAGTATGAAAGCAGGCGGTAGATATTAATTACAAAATTGCAACATTCATGACAGCCACAGCTACTCATATTGAAAATTGAGAAAGTGACTTGAGTGAGGTGTTCACTTCAGCTGGAATGGAAAATGGAACTACCCTATGGCATCCACATGGCCTGGCAACAAGACCCTTGTCATTCCGCCCCTACGGATTCTTTGAAAGGGTCAGAAAGGACATAACAGTTTGCAGTTTGCGTATAACACGTCTAGTTCACTTCCGAAATCCGAAGCACGAAAGGACTCATGCAAAGTTCTATTCATAACCTTCGTAGTGCATTTGAGGGTATTTAGGTATATATATCTTCCATTACAGCCAACGAGTAACAAGCAACACTCAAATAATGTACATGTATTCGCATGCATGTGCTCTCTCAACTCTTTCATTTGTCAGAGAGCCTTTGTTTGCAGCTGAGCAGTGAGCTGAGTGAGCACACGTTTCTACCAGCAAATGTACCTAACATTCCTCTTTTCGTTGAGTTAGGGAATATCACAATAAACTGACTACATAGTGAGTGCCAGCAATCCTTCAACCCGCATGCATGCATGCATTTAGGTACTCGGCCAAACTCTTTTTTCTTCGCGTTTTTGCATATACACTCCCACACTTCGGGGGTTATAAGTAAATATCGCTATCAAGTGTTGCCGTCTTGTGGTAATACTAAATTGACTCGGCCTATGTAGGAAAGGGAATTCAGTCCGAAGAACCATTTTTGCTTACAATTCCTTCACCATTGGGATGGATATATGATAAAATGTGTTGGTACAAAAAAATTCTTTCAAGCAAACTATGAGTATTGTACACAGTGAAGCCTATTCGATCTGTGAAGTAATGTTAGAAAATGTTGCTGATATCTTCGTGGATAGAAAATGCGAGCAAGAAAAGGACACCCTAATAACATTGCGTTGCCGAGCAGAACTGGATTCTCTGCAAGCAAACTTGAGAGTTGAGCGAAGGAAAACTTTACCACGAATGATGTGCAAATCAGTGAAGGCTTTTGGCTAGGCTTAAACTTCTCAGTAAGTTTTGAGCTCTTTTTTTCGTACACATTGAACTCTTCAGAAATGCATGTATTTCCTCAGACGCTGGTTACAAAACGAAAATCTTCAGCAACTTACTTTCAACTGTGTATCAAAATGTTTAGCAATGAACATTTTGGTTACAACTGTTTCTTTCTGACTTTGCATGTACATATATGCGTAAGAATGATATTGGTAGTGTTTCAGAATGTTGAAATTCGGATTGTCTGAATTCACTCTTTACCTTGATATGATACGAACATAGTGAAGAACCTATACTCATATAGTTTGCCTTCTGCACGAGTTTCGTTCTTCACCAAAAACCCAAGTGCAACCACCTTCAAAAGCGAATCCAGAAAGAAGTATTAGCGAACTACCTCGATTCATGTGTTACCTTTGCATGCGTTGTTGGTATGTATGTACTATATGTTCGTAATGTACGCATAACATGGAGAATGCCAATATCCAAATATACTGTGCGAATACAGGGGGAAAGGGAGTAAAAACTTTCCTTGCTTGGTTACAGCACCTTGGCATATCCTACCACCGTAGCATCATCATCAGGACAATAATATTATCAAAAGATAGACACACGCACGACGGCGATCATTGAATCCTTCATCACATCAACATCATCATCATCCTCCTCGTCATCGTCATATACCTTTTCCATATAAAATACTATATACATTTACCCATCACATCGTCATCATCATCACTTGCAACAAATCGGGGGAGCCTACTACTCACAAAAAAATAATCTGTGCACACAGTAGCAAGTATAGCTAGCATATTGCTCTAATGCAAGTACATATATAAAAAATTAGTCTTATATAATCACACACACATATATATATGCATACACGTACATTATTTTAAAAAATCTTTTTGCAAAGGAGAAGGGGAGTGAAGTAGTAGCGAAAAAGGAATAGGATTGTAGATGTTGAACTCATATGATGATCAGAGGAGTTTTGTACACATCCCTAATGCTATTAGCTATTAGTGTACGGAGACGTGGTCCGTGTGTGATGCTCGTCTCTTTCTGAGCCCCTTCCTCTGAGCAGTTCAAGTATTCATAATAACTGCAAGTTTTAGCCCTTGTGCGAGAGAGGAGGATTTTTATACAGGTTTTCTTGTATAAGTGCTTATGCTATTTAATCAAATAAAAACTATATAAGAAAAGTTTACGAGTAAGTTCACTTGCTTCAAGGCAAAAATTTTCACGCAGTTATTCTTCGATGAACAATTGAACGCACACACACACTCACACTCATCTCGTGTGTCCAAAAACTATTGAGACGAACCTGTTCGCTCACACTCAGATAAGAAGATATTGTGAACGCTAAACTAAAGTTGATATATATACATCTTCAATAATTACCTATACTCATCTCATCTCGTACACCTTTTACAGAACTAAAGACAATATAACATTTACACCACACCAGTGCAAGTTTACTCTAATAAGAAAGACTTCTCCCTGTTTTACAATAGTACCACTACCATAATACTAGCTCCTCCGCACAAACATAAAATATACAAGCTTTTCCTCTGTGCATCTGGAAGAAGAAGGATATTTGGTAATAAGTTCAAAATCGAAGCGGAAGAACATTTCATACCTATTCACTATTTTTGTAAAACTCAAAACGGTGGTGTGCATCAACTTCTCTGCAAAAGTGTTATATATATTTTTTCTCAAGTGAAGCGTGATTTCTTCCGTGTGCAGTGCGAAAAGCCATATTGGTTTATAACTGAAAGTTGTAAGGTTTTAATTGAGTGGCTAAGTTGCTATATTATTGTACATTTTTTGTGTTGAAATTTACAAACATTCAATTTGTTGTGTACTTCAGTGTTCAGATTGTAGACGGGTCAAAGCTAACTAAAGATATATCTGACAGGTATTAACGACTTCAACAATTAGAGATATTCATATTTTCGTCAAGCCCCCTTTAATGAGTTTATAATCTATATGCATATAATATTTGTGTGTGGTATATGGTAAGATGAGTGCATCGATTTTAAGAAATTGAGTTCAATCCTAATGGGAAAATATATTTAAGTACAATTATATCAGGATTATACCTGTGGAAAGATGTTCCTTATGCATATACCAAGTTTTTATATGAATTTGTAGTACATTTTACTGCTAGGTTCTCTACTGCTGTTCTCACGTCGGATATTTGAAGATCATTGTGATGAATTCATACACACAAACTTGAGCTTTTTACACACCTTCGTGTATTGTAGTTGGGCGATTTGTATTATTATGTTTCTACAGTCGTTTCAGAAGTGTATGTTTTGACATGTGCATAGTGCATGTGAGTTACGAACACGAACTTTGTACATTGCACATCGAATATAATGTACTTTTATACAAATGTACATTCTGTCCTATCTACCTACTTGCATTGCATTCATATTTAGCAACCTATCAAATTTTGTGTGACTATTAGCACATCTAAAAAAACACTGAACATATACATACTTACAATGCGCAGAGCATCGGGTAGGATTACATATTATTTATGCACCAAAGCAAAGTAAATCCATAATGTTTCTTCCCTTCGTTTCTTTTTTTCTGGTTTTTATCCCCAACCTTGTAGTAGCGACGGACATTGTTCCATGTAACTGTTTGTTAACTCTCTCTGTTCTGTTGGCAGACATAAAATATCATATCATATGAATTGGTATTATGTATGTATATGTATATACAGTATACATCCTATATGGCTTCACTGGCCTGGTATCTTCTGTAACAATGGTTTTGTGTGAGGTTTTTATCATAAAAATGAAACAAGACTTATTCTTATGTGCAAAGGCATTTCAATTTTCATGGGAGCAAGGGCTGGATTGGACTTGGACCCTTTTCCTGCTCAAGGCGTTCATTGTTCGCTCGTCCGTATATGTCGTGTCGTACATTTTTGTTGTCAACCAGATAAACATAACCAGATGTGAGATCAGCTGTCAGCTCTATATATAGGCTAAAATTGTAGCTTTGTGTATAGTTCACTCCTCTCTGCTATATGTACTTTTGAGTCTCGGGTTGGTTTTGGTTACTCTACAGTTCATGCTTTATGTTAGGTACTTCTTCTCTCTGTCTGGCTGGATTCACTCCAACTCCAACAAGAGCAGGGGAGAAAGGGCTAGACATGTAATAGAATAGGTGGAGAGTGTTTCCAGAGAATTCATATACTCCACTTCAAAATATCATGATCATCATGACTATGACTATGGCTCGACTGCTCACTTTTCCAACTTCCCTGTTTCCGTGCAGGAAAAGGGCTTGGAGCTACTAGGATACTAAATCCAGATCGAGATCCGACCACATCCTTTTCTCCTCTGAGAGAGGATCGACTGCATAAAAAAAAGTGTGCACACGACGAGTGAAATTCCAGAGAGAAAAATTCTCCAGTGAGTGAGTACCATTTTACCATATGACTTGACTGTGGTGGTGGTGAACACGTAGGTCAATGTCCCATGAAGGCATGTGTAGTAGTAGCACACAGCACACTTTTATATATATACTTAACAGGTAACATGGTTTATTAAGTGCATGTGCATTGAATTATTATCAAACACTTGAATATATTTAATTGCGTTTGGTTTTGGTGTCAACAAAATATCCTCCTCACATAATAAATATTTTGTGAAGTTGTGGGAGTTGTGAGATGAAGGAGTATGGAAAAGTGTTAAAATACATCGTGATCATAAATCAGGCGCAGTTTCCAGGACAGGATAAGCAAGTTAAAAGGATATAATGGTTTATCACGAGAGCAGGTTTAATACGTTTTAAATTAAATATAGGGCCATTTAAGTTCTGACGTAATATGTAATGTGAGTTGGTATAGTCATAGTGTTCCCTGGAGTGGAAATTGTGACAGAGTTGTTGGTATCTACACAAGTGCAGAAGAGCTGGAAAACGCGTGCATGTAGTACACATATTCCATACATACAGTAAAACTGCAGCTTTGTGTACACAATATGTGAATGTGTGATAGAAATGGATGTCAAAAGGCAAAATGGAAAGCATTATAAAGCATCTATGGATAGAATCACAGAACTTGCTTGTTCCTCGAAGTTTGGAAGGATGTAGTACAATGTACTGAATGTGCACTTCTATTTTCCAATTACAAATAATATGTTCCATATTGCACTGAACTAGTGGTAAATCATGTGGACAGCATAAGTAAAATGAGAATGTAATGCAGATATACCTAAAATATCTGTGTCATACTCAAATTGTCAGAAAATTACACCATCATTACTATAAAAACAGTTTGGCAAGATCAAGATCACAGTCTTTAAAACAGCTGGAGACGTTAATATTTTCTGCTCTGATAATCGGATCTCAATTCCCAGTGCTCATTTTCTTCATCACGCATGTAATTTAATTTGTGTCAGTTCTATTAAAAGTTGCATCCACCCACGAGCAAACGAGATCATATTTATCAGAATCAGCACAACTTGTATCAAGGACAAGCATTACGTCAATTATGTGGCTAACTGGCTAGCACGTGTTTCGAAATTATTTCCTTCAGAGCAAGATGATTAAAAGTTGCAAAATATCTTGTCATCGAGATGCAAACTACGATCCATCCGTAAGTTTGCTTTGCCATCAGGCGACGTTGGTGGCTGCAATCTCAGCCAGAGCCACAGAGCTCACATGAATGAACTTCCTCCTTTTAATCCAGTCTTTGTCTGCTTGGCTTCGGTTTGAAGCTGTGCTAGCGAAAGCGAGAAATGCTTGATACAACAGCTTTTTATGTACTGCAATAGCAGCACCCTTTCAGAAGAGGGCGTAATATCATTTCTGATACTAAAGCGTACTCTGTATTGAGCAATGCTCGTTTCGTTGTGTACATCCTATTTTCAGAGAGAATTTATCTTTACCCGTAATGTAATCCATTATCTCTTATGTTCACAATAGAAACGTCAAAATGTATTTTACTTTGTTTGGTTTAATCGGAATCGGGTCAGCTTTCCACCTTATCACAATTATGTGTCACTGAATTCTTTGTTCGATTTCGATGCATCATTCGTGCTATTTCATATTTGCAACCAGAACAAAAGCTCACGAATTGTACAGTCCCTTGATATGCTGTCGTGTACATATGTATCATGATTACCTTTGGAAGATCTCATGCAAAAACCAGAGAGATGCATTTTTGGAAACAAAGCATCTCTCCCCTCCTCCATGAAAACGAAACCACCGATCTCTGTCAAAATTCTTGCAAGTATTCTTGACAGAAGAAGTGTGTACAACACCACAGCTCAGTGAGTTGAGTTCAAGCGTTCTCGTTCTCAGCAAGTGGATAGAACCGAAACACGGAGTTGTACACAAGGAATGGTGGTGAGTGGGGTTTAGCACGGGTGTACTTATTACGTCGTCTTTCTGACAGAATAAAAATATCGTGTATTTCCCCACTCCTTCGCATAATATGCAAGTGTGTACTATTTTGTAGCTCTAAACACCAGATCGAATGCAATCCATTCCTGTTATTAACACAAATCCTTTTCACATATTACATGCATATGTCTAGCTCATCATCACACATTAGGAAATATAAAGGTTTCTGAAGTAGGGTTTATGGAGAAGTGCAGGCGATATAAAAAGCGAGAGAAGTAATTTGTGAATGTTGTAGTTACAGTTTCAAAAGTGTGTGGTTCTGTTCTTGTGGGAAACAGTACGTTGCGTAATGTAATGATTTCATTTCTTCAAGTTGATGAGCAAATTTGAAGCGCATATCATATAATATCCGCTTCTTTACAAAAACAACAAGTCTCATCATGCCGTTGCATCTTCTCTTCTCTTTTTACCTATAACCTGATTTGACTGACAAAACTTCAAAGTTGAATTTACGGTGTAAGTTTAAGCAACGCATGTATCAAGATAATTTGTACCCACATATACACATTTTACAGTGCACTACATAATATGCTTTTCTTTATGATCATCTATACATCTAAAAAGAGATACTCTATTTCTCTCTGTGCACTTTTCATGTGAGTCAGACATATACAAATATACATAGTTTACTTTATACTGCATCTTATCACATGCACCATACCTCTACAAGTATTGAGAGATGTTAAAACATGCGGACTGAAAACTGGTACGACTTATTGTTATTCCTAGTTTACAAATCCATGATATTTTGACTTTTACAAAGTCGTAAGATATATGCAGTCGCACATAATAATACCTGCACACATACATTGAGTATGTAATATCATGTACATCCATGCTTTGCACTCGCACCTATTGGCTATCTCTCGTTCAAGGGTTGTGGTTGTGATGATGATCATAATAATAGTAACTTCACACAATGTATGTACCCATCTGAAAAAAACATACTACTACCTATTTTAACTGATTCTCGTAGGTCGTAAATATCATGAAATGAGAAGCAGAAGAAAAGGTACTTTGTGGAAAAGTGAAGATTTTTATGAGACATGATTATAGCTGTTTATATTTGTATCCGATACATACATCCCAGTACCAGTATGCACTTGGAGACTTGCACAAATAGTTTTGCAAAAAAGAAGGACTATAGTCCAGTCCAGTCAGCGAATCATGTGAAAACAAAGAATTCATATATTACGTTCAAATCAATGACATATTGAACAAAAAAAATTCTCCAGCTCAACTCAGTCCAGGTAAAAAAGAGGATATTAGAGATAATGCGTGATTGTGTGAAATGAAGGACGAACGAAGAGCAAAAATGTACTTGATGACCCAAGTGACTTGACTCCTCTGCTGCTGCTCTGGAGAATAGATCGGTGAATTGTATGGAGTCATGGAGTGGAGGAGTCAAGTGCTCTCTCTCTAAAGTCACATCACGTTTCATTTCCTTTTTCTTCTTTAATATCTTTTCGGAGAAGTTGTGCTCCTCTCGTTTGGTTCGCTGGTTAAAAAAAGTGTATTTGTGTGTGCATGTTCACATTTGCGAAGGAAAGGATATATTTTTGGTTGGGTTCAGTTGTTGTATTTTCTTTGCTACAGCCTGTATGTAACTTTATGGTATTTGTGTGAACTTCGTACTTCCTACACAACACATCCTTGTGCACTGCACTATACAGTGCAGCATGGAATGTATTTTTTCAGTATATATTCACATATATTTTATCAGTGGTTACTTACACTCGTCGGCATTTCGGTAGTCGGTAAAAAAACTAACAAATAGTTAATTTCACAATTATGGAACAAGTTTGTTTGATTTTGACAGGGTGTATGTAGCAGATTGTCTTCTAATCGTAATCACAGTTCGGAAAGCCGTCGTTTGATAAATGATAAAAAGGTTGGATGGATTTGGAATTGGAAGGCTAATTGTACAGTACTTATGTTTAATGTCTGATTAAGTAGGTCAGGGTTTGAGTTTGACAGTCGTAGTTTGTTCACAAATATGATTAAGTACGGAGAGAATGTGAGAGTGGCAGCTATCAGCTGACGTGAACCTGCTCTGGTCAAGATATTAAATTTGCATGAATAAATTAGGTTCATTTATTTACATATGTTTATGCATTGCATTATTATAATGTTAGTTAATTTCAGGATAGACTTAATTTTAACATAAATTGGCAATTTGTAATATACGCTAATGTATGCTTATCTATTTTTGTATATTAAGGTGTGTGAAGACAACGTTCCCTGCTGGTCCGTTGCAAATTTCCTCGGACTCGAAAAAGTAAAGAAGTGAAGTGGACTCTGGATTTGGAAGTCAAATTTGCAGGAAAGGGATTTGCGTTGGCAGTAGGAGCTCACGCGTGTACGAAAATTGACGAGGAAGTGAATGTCTTCATTATTAGGAAGTCGGCGACCTTTTACCACATTGTGAAGGAAGGAATTAGTCTTATTTCCCCAATTGATATTCATTTGACTACATTCAAGCGAAACGATATTTGTTCGGTCCAGCGACCATTTCGTTAAGGTTAGTCGCATTTTTATTGTGCTGTGCTCCACATACATATTTATTTCAAGGAAAAAGTCTCTATTGAGTGAAACGTTCTTCATGATCAACCACCACGGTAATATATGTTCGTGTGCATACGCACTTTCCAAGAAAAAATCAATTAAGGTTTATTTAAGAGTGTGATTGTTAGTTCAGTCAGAACGATGCATTCGCATTGTGTGCTTGAAGACGTTGATGATCTTTGTAGACCAATCCTACAAATTATTGTGGATAAACTTTTAATTGTGTAAAAGTGTGGAGTGGAGACGCGGTTTCATTGATTTTTAATTCCTTAATTCCTTAGGTGAGATCAGTCTGGCCTCCTTAGGGAGGGGAGAAGGGAGGGCACCTCCGCCCCCCGATAACTCGCCCCCCAAGAAGAAACCTAGAGTCAGCACCGAAAATATGCAGACACAACAGGTATGTTTTATAGAGAAGAAGCAATTGCAATTACGTAAATTACTAGTACTAGTCGTGTTCCTTTCAGTTTATAAACTTCTTAAGGTGTTAAGGTTAAGATTTTTACATTTGAGATCGGTCATGAGACGTAGACATGTGATTCCTCAAAGAGCCACAGTGACACATGCATGAACATGCAGCAGTTCTGCTTCCAGAACTAGGATGTAGGACTAGGGGTTCATTAGATATTAAATAGAATTATGGATTTAATATTTAATTAAACTATATCGTGGACATGTATATGCAGAGAACATAAGACAGTTTGACTTTAAAGCTAGCTGCATATAGCGATGAATCCATATGTCCAATACAATTTCCTCAGTCGTTTTTATTACTACAAACATACTCGCAACTACTACAGTCGAGACTTTATATATGGACAGTTGCAATTATCGTGTAATTCGTGGAATGTTTCAATGTTGCATTCCTATGCCGTTCCGTACGGGTGTGTTATATTTTTATTAACTTACCTTTGGATGGAACTTGATGTGTTTGTGAGATGTTAACGTTGTATCTATTTCCACTACTATCATTTGTGCTTTACCCACGTCAGTCGTATGCGTACACATACATTCAAGTTTATAGCTATCCATTATCCATACGCATTTAGATTTAGGTAGGGGTATGTGTGCTTGCTATGTTTAATTCAATACTAGTGATATCAGTTATGCTTCAGTGATCACATGTGACTTAACAGTTCGTATAAATCCGGTACAACTGCTGTTTTTTGCAATTATCTCCATTTTGGCTTTGGTCTAGCAAATTTGTTCGCAGTTTCTTTTGTCTTATAACGCTGAAGAGCAAATGAATATTTTTATTTGCCTTAGCTAAATCACACAAGGAATTAAAAATGCATACGTACAAAGACTAAGACCATCAATAATATACTGCGCAGCTTTCAGTGGGCAATTCTACGGAATTGCAAGTGAGTGGTATTCACTTCGGTTGGTAAAATTTAATTGTATTTGAATCAAGTAGCAGTGTCACTCTGAGGGAATGGGCTTGGAAGGGAAAGCGTCTTCGCTTTCACACATCATTTTAGATATGGTACTTTCTCGGTTCGTGTGATATGTTCCGTATTTGATCGTCTCGTATTTTTGCTGACTAGTTTCATTTGAGGCTCTTATGATAATTTATGAGAACGAGACGAGATTTATAATCGTTATGTTTTTATTATTTTAGGCTAAGAATGGAAGTGATTCACCCGTACAGACTAATGGAGTTACTAATGGAGTTCACGATGATGAGGAGCGAAGAATTTCGCCAGTTACGAGTATCGCGGAGAAGAAGACAAATGAAGACATTGTCCGCATTATTGGGCAGCATTTGCTCACAATGGGACTCACGTAAGTATTATACATTTACGTTTCTACGAACTGCAACTCTGCGTTTTCTTTGAAAATTTGCAAACCAGCATACTTTAGCGTGGATTGGAACAAGTTGCCCATTCTAACATCGAGTATCGAGTTCTTATGAGTAATGCTTAGTTGGCACGCGTACCTACTACCACTAATACTTTAAACTGTCATTAACTTTTGTCTGTCTAATTGAAGCAAAAAGTCGGAACTCCAGCTTAAAACATAACGCACATCCTCGTATCAGCACATTGGGTGCAAGTTGAATGTGTCCATTTTTCCTTTTTGATAGGACGTAGGTTGCGTTGCGTGTTGGCTTTCAAGTAAATCCCAGTGTTAGGGCTGTAAATTAAATGACTCTTTTATTAGGTCGTTTTCAAACGAGATAAGATAAAATGCTTTCGAGTATTTAAGAAGTTAAATGAAATTAAAATAGCGTTTTATATGACTAATTTAATATCACTCGCAGGAAAAGTGCAGAAACCCTCATGCACGAATCAGGCTGCCGGATGGATCACCCAGTGGCAGCTAAATTTCGAAGTCACGTGATGCACGGTGAATGGAGCAAAGCCCATACCGACCTTCAAGAGCTAAAGGATTTGTTAGAAAATCCTGACTCACTAATTGTAAGTTGTTTCTGTGTTACTAGTTCGTTTTCAAATTTAAATTCATAAATGCCATTATTAATGAAATTGTGGTATTTTTTATTGTAGGAGATGCAATTTTTGTTACTTGAACAAAAATATTTAGAGCTTTTGGAAGACGGAAAAGTTATCGAAGCCTTGTCTACACTTCGATATGAATTGACCCCCCTAAATCATAAAACCAGTCGCGTCCACCAGTTATCCGCCTACATTATGTGCTCAACACCAGAAGAAGTGCGTGAGCAGGCGAGTTGGAACGGCAAAGAGTCTCGAGTCCAGTTGATGGAGCAGTTACAGCAGTTTTTACCTCCGTCGGTCATGCTGCCTCCTAGACGATTGTAAGGAAAAATCATGTCTTATAAACATTTATTTTTAAATCACAAATTTCTTCTTATCACAACACATTTCTTCTTCACAGAGATGCGTTATTGAAGCAAGCCATAGATTGGCAAACTGATAGGTGTCCCTATCATAATTCTAAAATAGAAACGGAAGTTTCACTTGTGGTGGATCACGTTTGCACAAAGGATTTCTTCCCTTCAACCACGTTACAGGTGCTGAACGACCATTCTGATGAAGTTTGGTTTTGTCGCTTTTCGCCTGACGGAACTAAGCTTGCCACCGGTTCAAAAGACCAAACAGTGATAATCTGGGATGTGCATCCTGTACGGGTTTTAAAAATTTGTAATCTATATTTTGGGAACAGATATTTTGTTATGTTTCAATTTGTGACGGCAAGATTTTCTGTTTTTAGACTGAGTTAAAGTTGTCGCATCGTAAGACAATAGATGGTCACCAATATGGAGCCTCCTACCTCACATGGAGTCCAGATTCCAACTATTTACTTGTATGTGGGCCCGAAGATACCCCAGAACTTTGGGTATATAATTCAGCATCAGGAGAACTTCAAATCAAAATCTCACCCGGTCAGTTTCGCATTTTATTTATATTGTCTTATATCTATTTATAGTTATATCTGTTCAGGAGTGAACCTCTTTTTTGTTAAGACTAACTTTAGATTAATAAGTTAAGGTAATATGTAATTTTTCTTAACTTACAGGTCCTGAAGATTCTCTTACCTCTGCCGCTTGGCACCCAGACTCTCGTCGTTTTGTAGCTGGTGGTACCAGGGGCCAGTTTTATCTCTGCGTAAATTACATTTTGTTTCGAATATTCAGCAGTCTATCATCATTCATTATGATGTTTCTAAAAAAAACTGTTTCAACACATTACTAGGACTTGGATGGAAATGTGCTGGATTCGTGGGAGGGTGTTCGAGTGCAAAGCCTAGGTTATCGACAGGACGGGAAAACTGTACTTGCTGCAGACACACATAATCGAATCAGGGGTTACGTTTTTGGAATACAAAACTCCGACCACAATATGTAAGTAACACATGTCTGCCCCGGAAATTAAGAAGATTAACGCAACGAATTTTCTCTACATTTTGCAGTTTAAAGGAAGAATACGCGATTATGAGTTTTACCGTTGACGCTACAGACCGCCAGGCTCTGTTAAATGTTGCAACGCAAGGAGTTCATTTATGGGATCTTGAGGATCGATGTCTCGTACGCAAATTTCAGGGAGTAACTCAAGGGTTTTATACCATTCATTCGTGTTTTGGTGGTCTCAATCAAAATTTTATTGCTTCTGGTTCAGAAGGTACGAAATACTGAAACTTTCACCGCGTTACATATTCCATTTCATGTGCTGATGATATATTTGCAAAAACCTTACAATATGATTATTTGTTCTTTTAGATAATAAAGTTTATATATGGCATATAAAGAAGGAAAGACCTATTGCCGTATTGTGTGGTCATTCCCGAACTGTGAACTGTGTTTCATGGAACCCGACAAGGCCAGAAATGCTTGTCTCAGTTTCAGATGACGGAACAATACGACTTTGGGGCCCAGCCATACCTCCACAAAGCCCACCATCCCAGCACTCCAATGGAACGCGTAATTGACATTGGAATAGAAATTATCATTGTAAATTTTTTCGAATCCGTTTCCGCCGCGCACGTCGGTTATAACTTACTCTAGCTAAGTTACAAGATAATGTTAGAAGTGAGAGTGTAAACACGTGTCTAATCAGAGAGTTGTTTGTAGTTTGGGTATGCAAGTGGTTTTATGCATAATTAAAACAATGAGCGTGTTGTAAATACTGTATAAGGAATCAGTAACTGTATTGAATTATTTACATTCGAAAATGCGTAATGTACATCGCTAATAAAAGCTGTTTGACACATTAATAATCTTTTCCACGTGTGTACTATGTGTAAAAATTGCATTTTAAAACCCAACGTAGCAGGTACCCACGGTGGCCTATGATTATAATTCATGGTCATTGCTAAAAAATTGCACCTTGCAAATTCGGATGCATGGATGAACCAACACCATGAATTTCCCAAACACCCGCCTGACGTTTCATTTCATAAATTAAAGACTGGTTCTCACATTAATGCTACATAGCATTGTCGGGAAAATAAATTACTCATGCTCAATGATCTCATGGTTATTTGAAGGATTTTTGGCCAGTTGCACCGTCCAACTGGAAATTGCAACTCACCAGTAGTTGTAGAGTATATCACGTCACAAATTATGAAAATATTGGGTTAGGATATCTCGGTTAGCACGCACAACTCCATTTTTATATACGTGGGGCCTATAATTTTGCTCTAAAGGTTAAATTCCCAAGCTGAATATCGTAACATTAGCAAAATTGTTGGTAGAACGTGCCAATTTAATAATACTGTACTAACGCTAACATCAAATTTGATGAAAAGTCGAATGATTCCGGTATCAGTATTATTACTATTATTATATATAATTTTCTCCGCCACCGGGATAAGTACTGCTCACAGCGAGGATATAAAGGAGGCTCAAAAATTTATGCATTCGTGTGTACAATTTTGTGGAGTGGTCGAGTAGCATCATTTTTTCAAAACCTGGAAATTTTTATTTCACATTTAACTTTCGGCTAAAAAATGGATTCTGGAGTCCGAACAAGTTTGGGTCTAGTCTTGGCAATTTTTGTGATTGTCCAAGTGTCTGTGGTAAATCAGCAAACTATATAAGATTATTTTCAAAATTTTCTCGAAATTATTTGCATGTGTTTTCTTTTGCATAATTGAAGGTACGTGCACAGACCACGTTTCAGTGTAAGGGCCATGAAATCTCAGTCTCGAAACAGCAATTAGATGGGATGAAGGCTTGTGCCGAAAAGGTTGGCGTAAAAAGTTTGGAAGAAATGACTCCGGATAAAATTCCTTGCTTGGCAAAATGCATTATGGAAACTGCCGGTTTGGTGAGGATTGGATGATCTATAATATTTAAACTTCGGTTTATAAAGGAATTTTTTAACTGATTAAGGGAATACCGTGAACATTTTCCAATTTTGCAGGTTGATGCTGAGGGCAAGCCACACAAAGAAAATATTATGCGTGATATTGATGCAAGTGTACCTGCTGACATGAGGGACACTTACAAAACGGCAACGGAGAAGTGTATCGACGATCATGGTATGGTTAACTTAACTGGAGATATTTTTCTGAAATTGGCTTGTTAGAGAGAAATTGCAGAATTGAGGTTTGCTGGAATGGAATAGTTTTGTGAGAGAATTGTTGCATTTTCATACAGGTGCGAACATTAATCCCAAGGACACAACATGTCTCTCATACAATCCGTTGGCGATGTGCGCCACGAAAGCATTCAAAAGCGTAAGTAGTAAATAATATGAAGAATACATTATATTTTTCTCTGATCATGATTGCAATTTGCTTTTGGAGCATAAAATTTTGTAAAAAAAAAGTTTAAAGCTTACTTAAACCTGTTGTTTTCTGCAGATTTGCCAAGCCTAAAGCAATTTCTAGGAAATGCGAAACATGCCAGTTGGATCAAGTCGGGAATCGTGATATAGATGTAAAAAGTATTTTTGTTGACTTGATTCCCAACTAGTGATATAAATAAAATGAAACTTCAACCGTCTCAAACTATAATGAATAACTAACTTCATTGAACCAATGGAATCATTCATTCCAAAGCGAAAAGTATACAGTCTCATGATTAACCACGTGAGAATGCACGGCTGCATTTTATTAGCTAGGCAATATGCAATAACGGTTTAGCTAATAAAACTAATTTATGAATTGAAAAACATAGATTTCCGATTTCCGAATGTGACGTATGTTCTGAAGTCCAGCACAGTCATGAAAATCCCACAGCCGAGCATAACACACTCACTACGCAAACACAATGCCACTATTGTCTGCTTAATTTTTATTATATCTTCGCAAACTCTATACAATTACATTGGTACAGAGAGACCCAAGTTGGTGATGGTGACAGAACATTATTAAAATAGCTGCATGCACATAAATGGTTCTGGACACGAATGAAATTGAATAATACTCATACATCACTGGCTTTTCTGACTCGTAATATGTGTGATATTGTATACTTTTGAAGTATGGATTGTTGCTGTATGTGTAGAGAATTTATTTCATCGCTTATGACTTTAGCTTAATAGTCTGATAAGAAATACGATACACCAACCCCAGCATTTACGTATAGAGGACCATATGCAATTTTTACAGGAAGTGAATCACTCTAATGGACCGACACGAACTGACCTTTCATACCCTTTCATGTCGCTAAAACGCTAAAGTAGTGGGGTTTAAACCATTTTAGAAAATCAATAAGCACAGAGGTTTAAGCTCACGTGAAAATTCCCAATTAATTATTTCATCCTGTGATTTTATAGTTCGTTCCATATACTCTACTACACCAAAATTCCCCTTATTATTACTCCGGCTTCGGTTTATGAAGCGCACCTGTATTGTTCATGAAAATTATTTTGAGTGGATTTTGCAATTAAAAAGTATACTGATTTAACGTGTTCCCCACACCACACTCAACAATGGCCAGTCTGTATATGCTTTTCATCATGTCTGCCGTCAAACTTCTAACAAAAGCTGCTTTTAGAAGTTTCCCAATCAATTTCTGGCGTTTTTGCAACCTCATTAAGGTGATTAAGGTAAAAAATGATGAGACCTTTACATGTGAACACTTGGCTTTTGCATGTCAACGTGTATGAATTAATTTATCATAAAACATAATGACAGAGCGTTAGTATATAAAGATGTGGAAAATGAGGCTCCAATGATGATAGCATCTTCGACCGTTCATACTTTCGTACATCCGTTGAAATATTTGCGACGATCTCAAATAAAGTTTGTGTGAGGATGGATTACAAAACTGTTCCAGCTTTGGTGCTACTCGTTGGTTGTATCTGTATACTTCAGGTAAGACTATATTGCAGAAAAATTTAACATCAATTTATATGGTTTGCAACTATGAGCATACATAAGTATTTATCACGTAGATTCAAGCATCTTTCCGGCAACCACAATGTCGAGGAAAGGAGACGAAATTAACAGAAGAAGAACTTAAAACTATGACGGAATGCGTTACGGAGTTTGGTGCAAAGAGCGGAAAGATGTCTGAAATTCCACATGCGAGCATGGGCGTGAGTCAAATAACTACTTTTGCAAACGGACTTTAAAGAAATCAAGCTTGAAGTACCCTGATTAATATATTTGCTCCATAGTGTGTTGGGAAATGCATTTTGAAAAGACAAGGTATGGTGGATGACAAAGGTGTCCCCATGAAAGAGAACGTCTTCAAGCTCGTCAATGAGACAATGGAGCCGGACGTGGCGATGCAAGCGGATGAGCGAGTTGGGAAGTGCATCGATGACAATTGTAAGTTATCCTGACCTTTAAACATGACTGTGATATATGTAATTGTTTGCCGTCCTTGAATCTCATGTCCATCTGACGTTTGTAACTTCTAGCATCGGGAATCGATATGACCGAAGACGGCTGTCATTCGTATGCCCCGATGGTAGAATGTATTGCCAAAGCTTTCATTGAGGTAAAAGCCAGGGGAAAATTCTGAAATTTCCCCTTTCACCAAAAATTATCTATTTTAACATACATGACTTAACCTAATACGGTTTCTTGAATAAAATTTACAGGTTTGCTCGTCAAATTCCACGAGAAGAAGGTAGTGCTGGTAGTTCGTAATTCATAACATGGCTTTAGTTACTGGCGTTTTCAAATCAATCTAACTTTGCAACTCGAAATTGGAGCGACCTGTATTTCAAAGATGACATAAAGTACATAATAAAATTGTCGGCATATATGCTCGTCATTTTGGACTTATTGATAAAAATTTATTTTAGCAACTGCCAAAACTAACATAATAAAAAGCACACGTCCAGTCCATATTATAACGGTTACCACAATTTCCTAATTTGACATGCATAGATTGGAGGAAAAACATACGAAACTGCATGCTTAAAAAACGACTGCAAAAACGATTGTAGAAGTTGTTTGCATGGTTAAAATTGACCTTGTGTTTGCACAATATGCTGGAACAGGACTATACATGAGGTGTGACTGACTACCTTTTGGATTGACACACTGAAGTCTTCAGTCTCCAGAATGCAAAGGGGTGAAATCGCTTGTTTCAGCAGGACTCGAACTCAACGGTTCATATTAAAATGGGACATTTTGAAACAATAATTTTTCTATTAGCTTGCACCTTTCCAGCATTTCTTAAAAACGTTTTGGGACAGGGAACATTTGATGGTAAGGATGTCAGCGATTCGGAGACAATTTTCGAGTCAAATGTGTAAGTCAAGCCCGTAAAATTATTTTCGTAGAATACTCATTGTAATTCTTGGTGACGTTTTCAATTTCTGAACAATTCTCCTCAATAATATATATAGTTTGCCTGAATCAGAGGGTAAATTATTGTATCGCTACATGCCTGCCGTTGGGAATGGCCACATTGCGACAACCGTTTACAGCGATACCGTTTTCATGAATGGATTGTTCAATGGTTTCAAAGGGGAGACTCATCGAGCCAGAATTCCGTCTATGAACGCAATTCGGGTATTTGATCAGAATGGAACAAGAAACTCCTTTCAAAATTCCAGTTTCCTCTTGGATGTCAGCAAAGGTTAGAAACAGATTCTAGTCCCAGAGCATGTTTACACATCGTGTGCATCCGATTATTTTGTATTTTTGCAGGTATTTTCATTGAAAAGTTTAACGCTGGAGATTTCACAATCACGGCAAAGGTATTCGCTCATCGCTACTACCACAAAGTTATGGTCAATCAAATACATGCACAACCAATCAATTCCAGTGAGTCATGGAATATTACACCTCCATTTCATTATTCGTTTGAATGCATACAACCAGGATGTGCATTAATGTGCATTAAAGAATGTTCTTGATTTTCTCATACTCTAGAACCAGCCCCACTGGATATATTCCTGAAATTGGGAAACAGCACTGGACCGGGTTATGATGACATCATTTTTGAAGCTGAAGCTGAGTTTGAGTCACCAATCCCTGCAAAGTACCACTGCGGAAAAGTGCTTCAAGTTGAGGATAATTTGTACCAGCCAAGCAACCCAACTGTGTGTGTTATTAACATGGAAGTATGATGATTTAGGATATAATAGCTATAAAAACTATCTTGCAATACATCAAATTAGGAAGTAATTAATCAGTTCATTTTTGTAATTTGTAAAAGATCCCTGCGAAACTTCAGTTTACATCTGAGACGATTTATACTTTCATGGCGGCTTATGATTATGATCTTTACGGAGCTTCTGGAGACTTCACGGCAGGTAAATAACATTATTTATGCTTTATTGTTTCGTATAAAAAAATTGTATTTAACGCTGCTTACAAACTGACTAACACAACCACACCAGTTGCCAGTCTACTTTCTAAAAAGCAAGACGAGGAAATTCTCCGTTCCCACGTCGCCGCATGGAATGCCGTGTGGAGTGATGGAGGGATCATTATCGAGGGCAATTTGGAATTATCCAAAATGATTCACGGGTGTTTGTACTACATCATCAGCTCGTTACCAGTTACAGCAGACACGTACTCGTACGTGAGCCAGTTTTATGGCCTGAGTCCAGGTGGACTCGCAAACGGAGCGTATCTCACAGACTATCAAGGTATACTAATAAAAGGCATATGCTGCAATTTTGTATGAAAATTTTAAAATGATTACCGTAAAACTACCTCTAATTTGCTTGCATATTGAATATATGTGCACGTCAACGTACGCTTACTCTATAACAAACAGGGCACACATTTTGGGACATGGAAATATGGATCTTCCCTCCAATCCTTTATTTATACCCGGAAATGGCTCGTGAAATTCTCAACTACAGACTGAGTCTTCTCAAAGTTGCTCGAAGGAATGCCCAAGACACTGGCTACAGAGGGGCACGCTATCCCTGGGAAGGTGGTGTGAGTGGTCGGGATGTGACTCCAGGTATAAAAGTCGTTCATTGTAGTGATGCGCTTTATATGGTGTTCTATGAATAATATTCGTTCAAGAGATGATTTTCCTCCAGAGTGTTGTCCTGATAATTATGAGTTGCAAGTTCACATTACCGCCGACATCGCATTCGCCATTAGACAATATGTTGCTCTAACGAGGGACTTGGACTGGTTACGAGTACCCCAACCAAATTACCCTGCGAATGGTTGTGGATTTATTAGGGAACTAGCTGAGTTTTGGGTTAGTCGTGTGTCATACGACCCTGCTAGTAAGCAGCACGAAATAAATGGTATGCAAAATGTGTAAATGGCCAAGAAAGTAGTTTATTTTATGACAAAAATTATTGCAATAATTCTCCCTAAACTTAAACATGTGGGTACTTGAGAGCAGGAGTGATGGGACCGAATGATGACCAAAAATACATTGATAACAATGGCTTCACTAATGTAGCTGCAGCATACTCCATATTTTTTGCGAAGTTAATCATTAAATTAAATGCAGCATTCAGTATTACTTACTTCATGATTTCATACGGAAAATCTTGCAAACATTCGTGAATTTTGATTTAGATATGCAGAATGTTTATGCAACGGTACAATGGACGAAGTGCCAGAGGAATGGGTTAATGTGGCAAAGTCCATTAAATTAGTCTATGACTCGGTGACCAATTATCATCCAGCGTTTGAAGGATATCAACAGGATGAGATGATTAAGCAAGCTGATGCAGTTCTCCTAGGCTTCCCACTCATGTATGAGATGGACCCGTCCACAAGGAAGAATGACTTGAACATTTATGAAAAACTGACTAGGAAAAATGGTCCAGCGATGACTTGGGCAATGCACACAATTGGTGCTCTCGAGCTGGATGAGCTGGATCGAGCTGAAGAACTTTTTGCGAAAAGTTACAAATCTTATGTTAGAGAGCCGTTCAAGGTAATCCAATCAGTTGAACTACTATCATAAGTTTGAAAATATTGAATGTAAAATGATGTCTTTGTAGATTTGGACAGAAGCAGAGCCTCCCACAGTTTCCGCCGTGAATTATCTCACTGGCATGGGTGGATTTTTGCAGTCAATTATGTCAGGATATGGTGGATACAGGTTGTCCGAAATTAAATGGCATGTTTAAAAGTATTAGCTTTATTGTTGCTTACTTTATTAACGGATACAGGTTGTTCCCTGAGAAGATCTTATTTTACAAGCCTAGGCTGCCACCGAAAACCAGTAAACTGAAATTTGTCGGTAATTTTATAAACCTTTCATCTTGGATGCACTAGTTAGATTCCCTCATGATAAGATATTTGCTTTCATCTGGTAACGTTTTAGGTCTCTCATACCTCGACAATGTTTTTGATGTGACTATTGAGCAGACTAAGGTGACAATTTTACTTCGAGAGTCATCCAACAAAAACTACTTGACAGTGAGTAGTGGGAACTCGACGTATGACTTTAGTAAGAAAAAGCAAAAATATATGTTCCATGTATCCCGTATCTTCTGTAACATAACGTTTTTTTCAAAAAAATGACACAATTTTAAAGGTTTGGGGCACGACAAAGTTGAACTTGAGAATGGTGATCCTCCCATCACATTTTCGGTATCAGCAACACCTTCCGGATGCCCATTACCAGTGGACCGCATTGATTCAGTTTTCGTGAAGGAAAATGGCTCTAGCAAAATGACTTCATTCATGACCCAATCTCACTCGTATTATTTGAAAGTTTTTATTATGCTTTTAGTTAACGAGAATATGCATCGGTGAAAATAGTAAGGTTCAACTTTATTAGTTCGAAACTAGAATTAATCAATATGGAACAGGCTCGCGTATATTAGTTCGAACGAATGCACAATTAACTTTCCTCCCCGAGGCTACACATCTGACAGTCTCCCCAAACATGTCTTCAATAACTCCAATGTCATCAACCTCGTCGACAATTTCCAATTCAGGTCTCTTTGCATTCATTACGTCGCAAGCAGGCTTCGACAACTCTTCTTTGATCCATCCTCCTTCCGGAGCTAAAAGTCAGATTTAGATAAGAAAAAGAACAATGATGATCTTCAATCATAGTTCAAGCATTGAGAAGAGTATCGTTTACACAAGAAATTACAAGCACTTACAAGCTTTCCAATTAATGCACCGAAGCTGAGAAGCCTCGTTAGTTGGCAGTGCGACCGTGTCAAAAATGAAAGATTTATCTTGAGGAAGTTGTCCAACCGTGGAGCAGAGGGTGATTGCTTCAACTCCACTCACGGTAGGGGTGTCAAAACTATGAGCTCGTCGCTTCTTTCGATAGGGGGTTATGCCGAAGGTCGCACAAGTACCCCCCGCGAAGAAGTAATAAGGTACCCAGTAATGACACCGGTAGTCAAACGGAGGCTTAGGGATTCCAGCTAAATAAAAATGATTTGAAGGCATGTCCTTTAAATAGTGGTTGTAAGCTTAAATTAATTTAAAAAAAATATTACAGCATCTCTTGCGAAGCCATCCAAAGCATGGATACGTGAATTTTGGAAGGCCGCTACGGTCTGGTCTTACAGGAATGAAGTGGAAGCCCTTTTTCCCATTCATTGCTTCCATTGTCGTCTCGTCGTTAACGATGGCTTCACATAAGTCAATCGCGTCTCCCAAAGAGACGCGAGCTATATTTGGTAGCAGGGTGAGAGAACGTCGCCCTTCAAAGTCGAGAACCATCGTTTTCAGGACTTCCGGCGCAGTTGTTTGCACCTCAATTGGGCTTCTGGTGACTTCGTCCATGTTATCTTGAAAAGATTTAGTTTGGTTAAGATTTCCTTTCAAAATCAAAAATTTCATGTATATTTAGTATACAAATTAGATTTTAATTTTATACATGCTCGTATCAGAAGTGCCAATTGCAAAATTGTCACAACAGGACCAATCAAGGTCATCTTGGAAAGCATTTATTTCCACAGGTTTCGAATCAAAGCTTCGAATTCAGACGTGATTTTTGAAAATTGCTGGAAAAGTTAGCACCGCTAAAATGGCAAGAAAATTGGAAATGAAGACCTAATTTCACAAAACAGCTTAATTGAAATGGTTACATTTTTCGGCATGAAATACTTATAACGTGTTTCTCATTTGAGTTGGTGCAATATGGTTTTTAAAGTTTAATAATGTTTTCTTCAAGGTTATTCATATTGTTATTTTATAACCATAAAAATATTAAGCAAACTTATTACGCAACGCTATTGAACCAGCGAGCATATTTTATTGCGTTTTATTAGACATAATCAATAATAAAAAGATATAGTGTGCGTCTGAATGATGTGTGTACGGCCAGAAAAAATAAATACTAATCTTGCCAGATTTTTTACATGTAAATCTTCATATTTGATTCGATCATTATGCCTGAACGTTGGAATTAGTAAAAAGAGATGTTTTCGTACTCTAAAATGACGATCAAGCATTGCCAAGCGTGGAATGAGGATAATCTGATTTGCTGTAATTACTGGAAATGTAAGCATGGTATGACGATTTACGCGTGAGAAAGCTTTTGCTGTACAATTTCCCATTTTGTGACTCATCCATCTCGAAGGTTGCACCATAGCACACCATCCGTTGGAAACATCTTACTTAATCTTTGATACTGTGTATTTAAAAAAAATTAATAAGTAAACATTTTATTTCTCGGTCTTCTCTTCCGCTTCTGTAAATACAAAATGCATGCATGAAAAGCACATAATTCACTGCATTGCTTTCATAGTAAAAATGAGAAAATGCAACTTTTAAAACGCATCTGTCGACTCATTAGATATGCGTGCCCAGTCACCCGACCGAGGGCTGGGGACTACTGGATGCAAATTGGGTCATAATTCATATTACTCCGTTACCCCGTCTGGCAGCATGCATTATATCCGCGCGTACACACACACACACAATTGTAGACAGGCTTTAGAGGAAATTAAAAATAAAAATCCTATAAATACGATTCGCTGTGGTATACAAAAAGGATTTGTACGAAATGAAATAAGAAAAATACAATCATCAGATGCAGTAGGTGCAAGAATAATATATTGTACATATATGCATTCAATCATGCACAGCACAACATCAACATCCAATCCAGAGGGAGCAGATGGATGCGATATGCGATCTGTACAAGAAATGTTAAAGTGTATTTAAACTGAACAAAGGGATCCTTCGCTATGAAAAAAAATCTTTTTTGTTCCAGCCCAGGGTACGCGATATACCAAAGTGTTGGTTGAAAGAGCAAACATCAGCAGCGAAGAAAAAAACAGGCGAAGGGTTGGAGTTGGAAGTTCGGACGGATGGGCATTACAATTCACACTCCAGCCAATATACCATATATTCCATAGTCCACAGCCACTGGCACTGTAAACTATAAGGATATGGATACATATTGAATATTATGTGGTATTTACAAATTCTTTGCGCATTGTATGACATTGAAAAATGCACCATGATGGGCGAATGAAGACACCATATCATATCGTGTGTATGATTTTCCTCCTTTGTTTACGTGTTGCTAGGTCAGATGCATCAGGCCTTGGCTTGTCTTTATTGTGAGTCCTTTTTCAAGGCTTTCAAAAGACTGATGCTGGGTTTGATGTTCCATGTTCCTGGAACTGGAAGGCGTTCAAACTGTAAAGAGGAAAACTGCCTTTGTTCATTTATAAAGCTTATTGCGTACTTGTCTTAAGCGAAAAGTTAGATGGTTTTTGGTTACTTGAATGAATTTGCTTATTTTATGATGCGAAGTTGTCCCAAAGTACTACTAATCTCATTAATTGCTTATTAGTATACTAAACGAGCTAGTTTGAACAGTGATTACCATTCTGCAAAATGTTATCACAAATGTTTTTTTTATCTTTTCGACTGGTGCAGTACTTGGTCCTTAGCTTAGTACAAAAATGTAACCATTTACCAGTTCGCTATCAATATATTTACGTAATGTCGTAATGTCGAGTAAATCTCAGTTTACTCGTCTCTTTGGGCGTACGTGACACGATGATAATCTAGCATGTGCGTATTGATATCTTACGCCATAATCTAACTTGAGCAAGTGAAGTAGGCACAAGGACAATGTGACGACAAGTAGAAATTACAAAGACATAGTTCGTGAAAAGAAATCTTATAGATAGTATGTAATATCATGTGCTACTCGCGAAATTTGTCCGGAGGATTCCTAGTAGTTAGCTACTCCATCTTATTTTTAGTCCAAGTGCGAAATCTCCATTTAGTAAATGTGGATACACCTTTCCTCTACACAACTTACATAACATCATTTCGCTCAAACATGGAACATACAAGACATCAACCTAACATGGGAATAAGGTGCCGTTATTAAAATGAAAACAAAAACGATCACTAAAGTCATACAATTTGCAGCATTGATCTAAAGAGTTTTCAGAAATATTATAGTAAATTACAATTGTACTCCGTATTGGAGGCTAATGCTAAATGCTAATGCAGGGTTCACACCTTTTCGAGGAAGTTGGCGTAAACATTCCAGTTCGAAACATATGAAATCATCTTAAATCCAATGAGGCAAGTATTTCAGTTCTCAGTCATATTCTCGTATTCTCACCTGAGTGAAATTAGAATAGTCAGGAAAACGTCCACTAATCGATCTAACACGTTGTTTCTCAAATTCACCTCGCCTTTCGACCATTTTCCACGTAGTTCCCTTTCCTTCCCCAACCAAGTATGTATTTTGCAAGCAGCATTACTGAAATGACATGAAAGTGAAAACAATTTCTTTGTGAAATTACGGTGAATACCTGGGAAAAGAGGATGCGTCATAGTCGGCCACCCTTCTTCCTGGAGGAGAAAAGACCAGGAAAATGCAACAGCCGTTCCCACTTTTACTACGAATTGAGAAGAGAGAGAGAGAAACTCGCTCCACTACAACATGACTGAGCAGGTTTACAACTTACAACGTGGTATAATGTCTTTGTAAAGTGCATATAAAATTCAACTGTTAATAGTGAACGTGGCACACGCTACCACATTAGACGTCATCTAATAACATCTGCATACTGCATGAAACAAAGGAAATTCCGAGAAGGGCATTGACAAAGAGAAAAACAAGTGAGCAAACGCAAGCCCACAGTCAGTGGCCGAAGAGAGGAGAGCTAAAGTAACTTGGAAGTAAGTGTGGAGGATTACCCACGAAAAGCATTCTCGCTTCTTTCTTGTTTCAAGGTACACATCACTTCTTCTCCACCAAAATGACTCGTCGTGGTGTGGTGGTGGTGTATATGTGAAAGAAGCCACTGGAGCGACAAACCCATCATTCAATTCGTGATATGATGAGAGAAAATTGCACGTATTTTTGGCATAATTTCTTTGCGAAACAAAGAAAACTCGAGACTGTTATCAGACGTATTTACTGTCTACTGTCTGGAAAATCTAATGTAATCGTAGAAGCAAACAATATTGTGAGCTAGTTTGCTACGCTGCTCCATGTTTGAACTATGATTCGGGATTAGGATACGCTCTATATACGTCGCATAATCATAATCATATCATCCTACATGGTTTACGAGAGGTAGGATATAATATCTGACTCAAATCCAGGTTTTGTATGTTCATTCTTCTGTACAATTCATTCATACAACTCCGCACAGTAATACAGGTACACTACTACGACTGTGGATTTGCTAAATCAATTTAAGGTAGTATCTTCCCCTTCTTAATCCCATTTGTTTCCGGTAGTTCATTAATATGCATCCTGTGTATTTTGTAATTTCATGACACTATGATTTAGTGATTATTGGCAAGAACGACGAAAATTATAGGTGGTTCGATTTTGATTGGACTGTAGGAATCATGGATGGAAAATAATTGTAGCTGTAGCCGTTCTCTCTACAAAGGTATAGATACTGCCAAAACGTTTCTTTGTTGTTCCCATATTGTCCCTTCTTCTTGATGTCCTTCATCCAACAAATTGGTCACGGTTGCAATGAAAATGACCCAAGTTTCACCTTGACCGTCCGCACTTCTGAGAATTGTTTAAAATGAAATGGGATGAGCGAGGATGTTTTTGTATAAAATATATGTAATATGCTTGTTATACGAAATGAATAAAAAGGAACATTATTAATTATTGGTACATTTTCCTGTGAAAAGATCAAGATCATCAAGAAAAGTAGGGTTGATGTAGAAGAGCTATTTGATTACCATTTTAATCAAAATCTGAAGATACCTAAATACTATTTTGCATGCAAATTGCGGCACACTATGTTTTATCATGTATTGTTCAAGTCATATGAGTCAATATGTACACTGCACACTTGATCTTTCCCTTTAACCTTCGAAAACTTTAAAACCTATTTAACAAAATCACTCATTTAGTAAAATTATAAACGAATTACGCCGTTAACAATGCACATAAATGAATTATTTGTTTTGAATCCAATCCATGTTGCAATCCACTGGTAAAAATAGTGATTTGCCACTACGATTTTTGTCCGTTAAGACAATACATGTTTTTCCAAAAAAACTTCCTATTCCCATACATTGTTGTGAGCTACACCAAGTACATCCCTACAACCATGATTTGTTATTGGGGAAGAATGTGGAACTGGGACAGAGTCAGAGCCGTCATCCTTCATCCCAATGATCTCGATCATCATCCACTTTTAGTTTTGAGTAAAAATGCGTTTTACCATCTAAAAAAGATTTTCCCCTCTTTGTTCCACGATTTTTCCTTTTTTGCCAGCTTATATTGCTCCGAGGACCCTCTCCTCCCCTCGTTCGTTTTCCCATGGACCCGATGTGCTTATATTCCCCTTTTGAACGAGGAAAAATTTTCAATCCCGGCAACACTTGTGCTCATCTCATGGGTACTTGTGTGCTCCCTTTCTCGTGCTATGCTTGTACTTGCTTATATACTTGAGAGAAGTAAAAGGGATGCGATTTCATCAGAGGATGGTTTATTGTGCATGCATTTCAGGTACTTTGTGTATGAAGCTTGCACGTATTGGAAAGACTGTTTGGCAAAGAGTGACGCTGTCATCAACATCGTCCTCGTCGTTTTCGTCATCGGCAGAGAAGTTTCAGCTCCACCAGTCCGGTACCAATCCCAATCCCCAATTCATAAGCCATCATCATCATGATGATCGTCTTCCAGTAACCCTCCTCGCTTTTCCCTCTACGACTCTGATGATCTCCGACTCTCCGTGATCGTTTGATGCATGGAAACGACAAGGAAGGGAAGGGAAGAAGATGAAAGAGAAAAATGGTAAAGGGGACCAACAACAATTTTTTTGTCGGAAAAGAATGGTATGTATGTACTATGCATGCTTTTGTATCGTAAATGTATATAATAATTCCAAGCCCGCCTGTATTTCGAAAAAATCCCTCCAAAGCATAATCCCGTCAAAAAGAGTACATAGGGACTTTGCTTGTCTATTTCTTTAGAAAGTGAAATTTGAAACCACTTATTCAAGGCAAGGGTAGCATACGGAGAGAATCGGTGTGTAACTAAAAGTAATGTACTTTACTTATGAATAACAATAATTACATGAAGTGAGCCCGCTCTTGCTTCTGGTGTATGATACAGAGATGCACGGTTCATGGAGAAATCTGTGCTGGAAGGGAAATTGACCTGAGGCTATTTTCAAGTTTTAGGAATAGGCTGGTAACGGGATGAAGATGCAAACAAAGTAAAAAGGATGTTGGAAAAAATTGCTCAGGGTACAGTGTTGCGTGTGGTGTGGCCTTCAACTTATGCCCTTCTCTCGGACTCGGTGGGAAAATGATGATCATCCTTGTGTGCTTTCTGTGTGGACAAAATGTGGAATAATGAAAGACTTTTTGTTTACAACTCTACAAATATATAGAGCTGAAGGAGCACTTCAAGTGTTTCATCAAATAGTGTGGTTGAGTTATTTACTAGGTCCAAGATGAACTTTTATGATATGATGTCTATGACAGACACTGCGAGAAAATTCGCAGCCCAACAAATTAGACGGCATTTTGACAAAAAAACGGATTGTTGATTGCCACAAGGTCCTTCTAGTCCCTGCCATATATCAAGAAATATACATGTGATTTTTATGGAATCTAGATATTTGTACGAAGAATGTTTGGTGAACAAATAAGACAATGACTATAAAATTATTTTGTGTGCTCCGTATCATGCATGCATTTATATTTATTAGGGAGCCACACGATGATTACAACAACGTCTGTCCGACCTTAAACTTTTAAGGCCCTTTTAATTTAATAGTCCCAAACTCCAGCTCGCACGGGCGGAGGACCTTGCATTCGTGCGAAGTTGATTTACAACATTTTAAACGCAAAACTTCACTTGTGCGAAAGGCACGAACTGGGTGGACAACCTTCAAAGATTTTTTTCTTCATTTTCTTCACAATGCTCATTAAACTTTTGACGGAAGATCGCCTACTTCGATACTGTAGCAGTTTTGCTAAATTAAACACTCTTATTTTAAGTAAATCTTCATATATGTGCATGTGTGAAAGAATGACAAGACAAGTAACTTGATATATTGGCAATTCCTTCACATGCTTCTGCAAAATTCACGTGTTACTTCTTGAATATATGCTGGATGGAACATTTCTTAAGTTTTGCGTGGAGACATTAGATTTTATTTCACATCCGCTCGTTCTTTTAAGATTATCATATTCATACCTAATCTTGCATTTTGCGTCATCGCCATATCATATTAGTCCAACAGGCGACAAACTTTTTTTTAATCCTTTTGGCTTTTGCTCAGAACACTAATATTCGTACTCGTCGAGTTTTCACGAATTTGAGTTCCAACTTCCAAGATTTATGGAGAAATATTCGCGTGTTATGGTTATGACCGTTATGATGATGATGACATCTCGACAGTTCAAAAACTGTGAACAGTGCGAGAAAAAAATCCTGTCTCACTGTCCCAACAGGAACTAGAACTAGAGCATATGTATATATAGTAATCCCAGCTTAGACAGCTCAAACTTGTGAAAAGTTTACGAAGCAATGACAAATGGAATGGTCTCCTATAACATTACTTTGACAAAGACTCTTTTGGTAGATTGGATAACGTTCAAAGATTTGGAGCTGAGCATGAGCATTGGTTTGGTTCACACAAGAACATATTTTACCTCTGTTTTGTACTGTGCACAAAAGTATTTCGTCGCAGTAAGGTCACCATCACCGCCACCAAATCACAAAGAAAAAGAAAAACGACTCAGGCTCAATAACAACCTGCGATGATGATGATGGAGACGAGAGCAAAAAAATGGTCGCAGCTAATGAGTTGCACATTTTCAGTTGCTCAAGTATATTGCTCGTATGAGTATATATTTTACAAGTGTTTAGGGACCTCTATTATACGTATCCCAAGAGTTTATCAAAAACCACTTAAAACTATATTGCTTGTGGCGATTTTAACACACGGTATAAGTTTAGGGGCTGAAAAATGTTTAGTCTTAACTGAAACTGCGACACATATTTTTTCTTATCTGAACTGATTTGTGTAGAAATCCACATAATATGCTTGCAAATTGACTGATATCGAGCATTTATATTTATATACTTTTAAGCAAGTATTTTTATAGATGATTTTCCTCACGCCTTGATAAATATTCCTCATCGACAGATGGTCCATGATGATATCGTCAGTGGAATTCCTCCTCCAACACTACCATCATGACATAATAGCATTGAGGTATTTTACATATACTTAAGACAACAAATATGGAGGTTGTCCCTCCGTGCAAATGCAAAGAATCCTCACAAGAAACCAAAACATTTTTATTTTAACATTCATGTGTTGTGTGGCAAGACATGCTCTAATGTTTTAACTCCTCAGTTTTATGATTACGATCTAACAGTTCAAGTCTTGTTGGATTTGTTATAATTAAGGCATATTTCTCTCAGATTCTAGTTGAGGTTGAGGTCGACCCAAATTTCATACAAATTTATTTACCCTTTTTGCTTATTCGTAGAGTATATTTATTAGTCGTCCTGATAATCTTGATTTGATGGAATGGTCATTCATGTAAACTTGTAGAGTTGTTGTAGTAGATGCATATCACACACATGGACTCAACTTGTACATTTTCAATCACATTATTCTCAAGATTTTCATCGAGGAGTTGAATGAGATAATTATTGTAGTTTTCGTTGGTAGGATAATTTGGGAAGTACTAATTGTAGGGTCCACTTGTCTACTTGTCTCCTATTTTATGGCTCCCTGTCTCTTCTTCGACTACCTAATTAATTGCAGAATGTGACCGTCACAGTGCACACCATGTCCCTAAATGTATTAACGATTTTTATGCTGATAGATATGTGCGTGTGTGTGTGCACACAAAAGTTGAAAGTAGTTTATCATATGAAAAATTACTTTTATTATACATTTACGATTAGAGCTCTTACTTTTTGATCTCATCTTTAAATTTAGTTTGTCGTTTTATCAGTCCTCTACAAGATGTCTACTGCACGAAATCATATAAAAGAAAAATTTATATTTATACACTTGACTGACATCTCGTCGACTTGACTTCTTTTCTGACACTTGTTTTTTCTCTCTCGTTCTTCTGAAATGTTATCCTCATCAAGTATTTCTATATACATACTACCTGCTGACAATTTCCCCTTAAATTAACTTATCTGTATAAAATTGTTGCACATTTTTTCTCCTCCGCATGATATGCATATAGATATATTTTGTCCTCAGTCAGCTTCATCACATCAAACCCCTGCACAAGTACAGGGATATTATTGTAAAATTACGAGTTGCGTAATTTATTCATTCTTCTCCACAACATACGTAAAATTCACATTAGCGAAAAGGCAAAAGCATAGCATGTGGTTCGTATTTTTTATATATTTTTCTAAAGGAATGACTATGACTGCTCCACTAAAGTTGTTTTTTGCCGTAAAAACAGAGAAAAACACGACAAGTTGCTTATTTCGTTCCATTTTCTGCGAATGCCTTGCATTGCATATGTAAGAAACATAATAGGTATTATATATATCTACAAGTCTCAACAAAGGCATTCTACATATTCTATGGCATTCTTATAAGAGTCGCTGTTACAGACAAGACTTTAATTGTTGTGTTTACGGTACATCTGTCTGTATGGAACGGAGAGGTGCACATAATATAGCATGCCTCTTGTAGACTCTAGACTCAAGGAAAACAACAAAGAGCGAGGGAAAACCTCGCTGGTGTTGGTCGCGTAGTTCTTCTTCTTCTTTCTTTCTTTACTGGTCTCAATCCATTTTCTACTTCGCGATATTCGGCATCATCAGAGCTACACGCATTCATCCATTATGTCTATCCTCTACCTATTTTGTCCATACACATCTTAGGTTTCGTTTTCATTTATGCCGAAAAACAAAAAGCGTTTGCAATATGAAATACGTGGAAACTTTTTGGTTGAGCTCGTTTATGCGTTACATTGAAAAACATCCGTCGTTCATCGTGTCTCTTTGCAACTTTCAGTTGAGTACCAACAAAAACTTTGGAGCTTTCACAAAAATGAGAATGCAGAGTGCATTTATATTGCTTAAAGTTTCTAACTGTACACGGTTGAAAACAGGGTCGGTCCCATTCCCATATGAATATGCTCTTTGCATTGAAGGTATTGCCATGCCTTGTGAAAATATGTTATACATACTACGAATTTATATATATTCTACCAACAACCCCTCCGACTCTATTCGTCATCGTCTCTCTACCCCAAAAAATATTGTGAATTATCTCTGCACTGCACAAGATTCAATGGAACACAAACAAAGAACAAAGACGACCTGACTACTTGCACTGCGATGCTGTTGTGGCCTTTTTCTTCTATTCGGCCTAGATTTTCAGAAAATGGAGTACCCGGCGGAGTGGTGTGTGGAGCTGAAGTCTAGTACCTAAGAACGAAGCACACGTCGTGTGTGCATAAATGTATATATCCCTCTTTCCCCCCGTATTGTTGTTGCAGGGGCATTAGTCATTAGTCATTAGAAGGCTCATGTGAAATGCTATGTACTTTGTAGATTGCATGCATGCAAGAAAAATGCAATCCCCTTCCGATTTCCTTCCGCCGCACATAACAACAGCCAGCAAATATATAGGAGGACACACTCTCTGAACTATTTATGCAACGGAGAGGAAAGAGAGGGATGCAGTATTACATACATTTTTTGTACAAGGCACAAGGGGTTCAGTTGAGGAAAAGGGATCTTTCTTCTCCGAATTATATCCTTTTATTATTGAATTGTGTGCAGTGAACGTGTGAGGATTAATAAAAGTGCTTTTTGTTCAGCACTGTTGCGATTATGAGGATGATGAAAATGTTACCCCAGCTAAAAATGTACCAGGCAGGATATATGTGTGTGTGGTGTGAAACATGTTATGCAAGGGAAAATGTATAGAGGAGAGCAAAAAGTTATCCCAGCATTCCCCAATTTTCCAGTATCTAAAGTGTGCATAGTGCATATATACATACACACGGTCAATATGGTCCATACAACAGTCAACAATGCACCTTCTGGCAACCGCCATTTGTACACAAAAACCAATAAAGAGAATGCGAGGAATTCGATATTTATTCCCGTTTTCTATATTTCTTTTATGCTCACACAAAATTGTGTTATGCCTTGATGTTTTGCCCGTTGGTTTTCACTGGAAAATCTTTTTTTGTTGGGTGGCAGCTTTAGAGAATGAACTGCAAACGGCCATAAATACGACACCGGAGACTCATGTCCTTTAGCATATGGATGTATAATGTTATATGCATTGAGTTACAAAGTAAAGTTCTTGTTTTCTGGTTTGATCCAGCTCCAGCGAAGATGTTTTACAAGATGATAGAGAAAAATTAATATCTTCTTCGACGTGAGCTCATCATCATAATATCCTTGTAAAATTATTTGCCTTCTTGATGAATCATAGACAAAATGTTTGCGTAGTACGATAATGAGTTTGGATCTTTGATCGATTATAGTTTCATATATGCTCCGCATGTCGGATGAATTTTAGCTGATAAATACTTCTAAGAAGGGAAAATCGGAAGAACAATGTCACTATTATTATTTCGAATCTTTTCATCCTTCGCTTCATGAACAACATCCTCGTAGATCCCTGGAAAACAGCGTGTTAATCGCAGTATCACGACCATAAACAAGACACGTGGAAGATGCTGCTATGCTGCTCATTTCTACTAAACTCCAAAGAGTGAATCAATTTCTAATGATTTATTTTCCCATTAAACGCATCACGTCAGCTCAAACTCCTATAGCTGCTGGATGTAAACTACATATCCTCATTCACGACGACACCATACTCACAGTTCAGAGATCATTATCGTTTCACACATCACATCCCCGCCACACCGACGAACCACTACCGGTAGTTGAACATAGGCCTTCTTATATATTTACTTGACTCGATATGATGGCAATCGACACGATCATAGTCATCTCATCAGCATCATCGTCATTTTCTCTCCTTGATTTCCAGTGAAAAACGTATGGAGAGAGACGAGGATGTAACAACGGCGAAGAATGTAGGAACTCCCTCTCATCATGAAAAATATGTGTAGCTTATTCTCATGAGCTCATTATCATCATGCGATTGAGTTATACAGATTCCGACTCAAAGACTGACGACTTTCTTTGTTAAATGCTGCGATTCCGAAGAAGAAACCATTTTTCTTATATTTTTGGCAGTGGAAAAAGTTCCGTACAGAAAAAAACGAAGTTTTTTAAGCCATATGTGGAAGGAAGAAGACGAGACGTGGAGGAGAATAAGCCAACAAAGAACTCTTCTTTTTCTCGAGGATCAACGGAAAGGGAACGCATTTACACATGTATCTACATGCTAGAAACCTATAACTGCGTCCCAGTCCCATGTACACGCTCAAAAATTACACACATCCTTTTTTCTTCGTAAACTCACGTAACATTACACAAGTTAACGTTGGAAAATCGTGTTAGCATAAAAGTTTTTGGCTTAGCGCTCACCATCATCACCACCACCCCGACACGGAGTCCGTTTATATAAAGGCTTATTCCTATAGTCCCACCATGCTCTAATGAACGCACATGTTTTTTAAGTTTTTTCTTCTTCGCCGTGGTGGTGGTGATGATGATGATGCCTTTGTAAGAAAAGCGTGTGAGGAGTTGTGTTGTGCAACGACTCAACCATGTTGTTTTTGTGAGGATGACTACGAATACTACTACGCTGCGAGAGAGTTGCGGGAAAAGCGGTCTTCTCCTTTTTGTGTTAAGTCAGGCTCCCCAACGTACATAATATACAATTGTCTCCTCCACATGTATGCAAGCGTGTATGAGTGTGTGAGAGAGAGAACAAGGGTAACATTTTTAGGCATTATACAATCAACTCCGGACTCCAGTCCTGCACGCCAAAAAAAACTTCAATAACCACGAGAGTAGGGTAGGGAAGGCTCGCTTGGCTTAAAAAAGTGATATTATATTAATATGCCATGTTAAAGCTGTTACGTCTATCTCTCGGAACGTTATAAACGTAACATCAGAGTGATGTGATGATTATTACGCTTTTTTAGACAACAAAAAGTGTGCTGCAGCAATAGAAAAGCGTTGTGAGAAAAAAGAGAAGAAGAAAGGAGGAAACAAGAAAGAAATCGAGAGGGGGCTACAGTTTTTTCCACGTTTTCAAATCTACAGAATTATACAGATAGGTACATATTATCCAAAACGCATGTAGGTACATACATCATAAAGAAGGTGAAGTATACAGATTGTATATATGAACATGTTCATTATATCATCCATATAATATAATCATGATGACGACATGTTAGCATCATGATTCTTGCTAACTTGTGCAGTCGTTGCATGCGTATCCCAATTTTTTCTTTCTTTGGAATCATTTTTCTCTCTTCTTCATCATTATGTACATACATATATGCTTCCATTTTTAACATGATCATCATCATGGGATTGAGATCATATATAATCTTGATATAGGGCAAGATGTGATGAAGCTGATGAACGCTACTGTGAAACTAAATACTGTCAGTTCTTCAAATTTGTATGTACCTATTGTTGCCGTATATATTTTTTTTAGCTTGGCTTGGCTTTTTATCCAAGCTGGTTTATAAGAGAGATGGTAGTTGGGAAAATAGCAAGCTTTATTGTTTTGTTAACTGAACTAATACGAGTTTTGTGCATCTCTCTCTCCAACTCCAACTCCAATCCTCGTCGTCTCTTTTTACTCCGCTCTTCTCCTCGACCACGGCTCATTTCTTCTCCAGAGTCGTTGAAAGTGAGGACAAGGACGAGAGAGCGTATAAGGAAGGATACAAAAAATTGTGACCGTTAGAGTAAAAGATCACTTTGGAGCAAGTTTGGTTTTTATCGTTTGATATCTTTTTTAGTTGTCGCGTATTGTCCACATATCTCATAAAGCGCAATTTTGTTGACTACTTTTTTAAGGAGGCGTTGTAAGCCAAAGTTTGATCGTTACTCGATGAAAATAAATAAATACTCAAAAACAGGAATTTAGTGAATAGGGATTTTTATATTCGACTTTTTGCACCTGGACTTCTGTTTTGTCGTTTTATTACTCTCTCTTTCTATCTCAAGAGACTATAAAGGCGAAAAAGAAAGTTTTTTATTTCAACTTTTGAACAAAAAATGTACGTTTCCTGTAGTATTTTTATTTTTGCAGACTGACCCTATTTCTCCATATTCCCTTTGAGACGACAAACATTCAGAGAGACTATAACTGTCTCTTCGTAATCTCCTTTTACAAATATAATTATTGTTGTTGAAAGAATCTAGATTTTTCTTGTTCAAGAAGACATATCGTGGTATAGAATTTAGGGAGATAAAGGGTTAAATATAGAGGTGGGCGCAGCAGTCCTCTCATCTCCACAGATATGTTTTTCCATATATACTCAACACCTTTGTTCCATCGTAAAAGATTTAGTTTAGGCTATTTTGGAGGAAGGAAGGACAAACTTTTTTTCTCTCAAAAGGAAACAGCGAAAAGAGGAAATTGAGCGAAGGTATGGAGAAATATATAGATCGTCGTCGTTTTTGAAAACTGTGCTATTTTTGGCCAAAAGTTGTTCTTGTTCGTTTTATTTATTTGGAGGAGAGAGATGATGATGGTGATGGTCTGATGGTAAGGAAAAAAGCTCTCCTTTTATTTCCTTCCTTTCAAAAAAAGCTTGTCTCTCTCTTCCCCTGCTCATATTATACAAGTCACAACCTATCATCGTAAAACATTGCCTCTTTATGGTAAGAAATTTCCCTCTCTCTTCTCTCTCCCATTTTCCCGATTTCTGTAAAAAAAAGTAACATTGTGTGCACTCTTGGCACAATCAGTCTTCTGGTTTTTCTCAAATGAGGCTAGCAGCGGCAGTTCTCCCTAAATTGCCTCCATTCTTAAGTGAGCATTTTTTGGGGAAAATGTGTATTTTTAGCGAAAGATTTTCTATGAGCCTCTTACACAATTCAAACTGGATATATCCCATTTTAAAAACTTTTTCATCCTCAATTGAATTACCAATGTTAACTGCTTCCCAAATATTGACAACTCTAAACTCACATAATATAATATACCTAATTCCTTTTAATGCAAGGTGACTCTCATATATCCACTCTTTTTGTTTTCACTTTTCACCAATCCATTTGCACCCTTTTGTATTTAAGTCAGAACAGAAGGTATACCGTATACTCAAGCACCTTCAAACTAAAAATAGACAAAATTTTGAATTTTGTCTTGTGAGAAAAAGGACTTTTTCAAGGTCTGATGGGCATTGTTGAAGGGCTCATCAACATGTCTATATATTATATATTTTTAGTCCTTTCAGCAACATCCAGGACAAGGCTTTATTAGAAAGCTTTACAAGTACCGTACGTCCCGTAACAGTATATTACATTCTGCTATAAACCCTTGTCTTAAATGTCCTTTCCCATTTCTTGTCTGCAAAATTGAGCTCATTCCACCTTCCAGAAATAATACATGATTATGTGTGTAGGACATTCGACGTGATTGCGTTGAAGGTGCTTCTCTCTTCTCTTCTCGGAGAAAAGAAGGAGGCGAGCATTCTGCTAACATTACCATATATCTCTTTGTGCACATACTTTCTTTGAAGGGATCGCACCATAACCTCATCCCATTAAATCTGCAAAGTCCAGTTAGCTCAGCTATTTTAGAAGGAACATTACAAGATATTATATTCTTGCCTACATCTACAAACACATACACAAACAACATCCAGGGAACAAAGATTATTCCTTTTCCTTGAGTCTAGAAAAACAGAGACATGTACTCGAGCTGTGCATTCTTTTCCGTTCAATACTCATATTCACTGTTATTCAGGGTCAGTTTTTGTCACAGCGAAAGCAAGCAAAAGATTGGGATAAACAAGAGGAGAAGTGGTTCAATTCAAGCATGAGATTTTGAGGGAAGGAAAAATGGCAGAGAATAGGGAGGACGAGGACGCGTCTCTCTCGATCCTCTCGTCATCATCATACAAAATGTAGGGATATATCTCCGTGTGCATTACATAAACATAACACTGAATTCGTCCGAAAAAATCTTGCACAAAAAGGATAGAAAGAGATGCGCTCACGTTCACGTACCTAAACTTGATATAGTATTATTGCATCCCTTTTTCATAGTACCTCCATACCTACCTACCTTCTGGACAGAAAGGGAAAAGAGAAAAGCGTCTTTTTGTTGGAGAAGTGAGAGGGGGGCTCTTTATTTTTTCAAATATGTTATATAGAGTTGTGAGCTTCTCTCAAGCTGACTCATTTCGCGTTGTTGTTTGCTCGAGAGGAGAGGAGAAGGGGAAGCTAGAGCTACCGACGCCAAGCCAGAAAAGAGAAGCTCTCTTATTGCTTCCGAAACACACACCAACACTTATCCGCTTTCTACATAAATCCGAGTTGTAGTATGCGTTGCATTGGGGAACGCACTTTTTTGTCATATAGCTCACCGGTTTAGTCAGCCAAGCCAACGCCACCCTTGTCTTTTGCAGCGTGAGGAACGGGAAAGGAAGCAGCTAGGAGAGAGGTTTAGTCAGCAACAGGGGCTTCGTCCGTACGTAAGGAAACTTGGTTGTGCGTTGTCCGGGAGCGGCAAGAGAGTCATCTTCCTCGTCATCGTAATCATCATCGGCAGAGAGTGGTGGTAGTGGAGTGGGGAGCGTTACTCACTCCACACCAGTGTGGAGCTCGTTCATTCCCACTCAGTCAGCCAGACAGTCATGTCGCATCAACAACAACAAGCAAGAGAGGAGGAAAGTATATATATATATACGCTTCCTTCTTGGTTCTCGTGAAAAATTATTACTTCACAAAAAAGAAGATTCTTGTACGAGATCTCCTCTTCGGGGAAGAAAGGAAACGGGGAACAGGTTGTTTCCAGACTTGGTTTTTTTCTTCTTTGAAGTTTTCTGAAGAAAAAATAAGTGACACGTTACATCAGAATTCTCAACTCACTCCAGCTCCAAGGCTTTGTGTACTTTTCCCCGTATCAACAAACAACTGTAGCAGAGCTCAACCCATTTTCCCTGGAATATATTTCAACAATAACTTCAAGTGGTTGTCAGTCGAGAAAAATTTTCCCAGGAAGAGGACGAGTCGAATTTCACCAGAATTGTTACGGCAATCCGCTGATTTCTTTGTGTGGGTAGAGTGCAATTTAATGTGTATTTTTCCCGTGACTGGAGAGCGAGTGTGAGAGAGAGAGTGCATTTGAGCACGTGTGTGTTTCAAGCCTCCTCTCTTCCTCCTCTTCGTCAATGGGTTGAGTACGCTCGAATTCTAGCACCAAATGAAATCAGTGCTTGGCCGAACAGAGTTTCAACCAGCAAAAAAAAGAAAGCAGTGCAGCCTTTCACAACATATTTTCAAGAGAAGAGTTAAATCATCAACATGATCAAGAAAGGTATGACTAGTTTTATTCTTGAAGTTAGAAATTAGAATTAGGAAACTGATGTCTTTGAAAACATAGTTATTTCATGTCCACGAGTCCAACTTCATTTGCATTCAGAGGCTCTCTTCAGAGATTCACAGGATTTTCCTAGCGCTACCGATTCGGAGTAAAATGACAAAACTGTCGTACACGATCATCCTCTTCGCATCTATCCATTTTCTCTAATTTTCTTCGAACGCAGATGTCTTCTTTTCACAAGGCTACTACTACAAGACATATAATTCCTCTTGTTTTCTACGACACGTACATTAAAAGTGATGGCAAGCATACAAAACAATTTCCCTTGAGCTGTTTTCGTGTTTTTGACAAGAGTCTCGTCGCGCTCGCATACTCATCTCTCCCGAAGATGACGGGAAGGACATGGATATGAGCCGAGAATCCTTTTTGGTTTTGCACACAACTGAAATATAAGCGCATTCGATATTTACACGCGTGGTTTTCTACTTCTCCTGTCATTTCATTTTTGTCTCATGCCCTCCTCAGCATGTCTGGGAAAGAATATAGGGAGAACCGCTTGTCTCTCCGTCATCATCATTTTCTCATCTCTCCAATTCTCCGTGAGACTTTCAGTTTTTATTAAGTCACGTTCTGGAAACTGGAAAGGGCCTAATAAGAATAGGACACAAGTCCCAACCCCGAATTTGTAATATATACATCCACATACACTGAATTTATTGAGTTGGTGTGTGGTTTTAGGGAGGATGACTCTCACCCAGCATATATTTGACAAAGAGTTTGGTGGTGACGAGATAGAGTGATTCACGGAAAAGGTAAGTAAAAGCAGCAAACTTTTTTATGTGTTTTTGTGAACTTCTTCTATTATTGCTTTTCGCATCCTCATCTATGCTACTTGTAACCACTCGACTCACCTCGACACTCCATCTCATCCATTCTCTCATCTCTTTTCCATTGTTGATTCTCTCTGATTTGCGTCTCTCCCTCTGACACATCATCCTGTGCTACATGCGTTCCATTTTAAGTCCCTGACCAACGCTCTGCCACATTCCGTATATATATCCGTCACACGATGCAAAAAAGGGATTTCCCTTCCTAAACCAAATAATAAATTCGGTGCAATTCCGAGGAGATTAGTTTGGCATCCGAGAGCTGTGTGTGCGGAGTACATTTCTCAGTAAAGCCGTGTGGAAAAAGGCAAAAGCAACACAAGTTACACATGCACACATATTTCCTTTCATCTTTGCTCCCCTTTAGCTTTATTTTTTGATCAATCAAGGGAAAAATACGTTCCCTTATTTTTCTGCTCTTCCATTGAGAACCGGGTTTCGTTGGATCCATGGCGTATGTCTGCAGTAGTTAAAAAATCTTTATAGCTTCTACTTTTGTATGACGTGAATATATGCAATCCGAATCCGACCCTAGTTCTTTTTGTGTACAACATTTTTTTTTATATATTTATTTTCCCCCCGTTTCGATTCTCTTAATAAAAACGTTCAATAACAAAACATTACGGGAAAAAATGTGAACAAAAATACAAGTACGTTTTTTGTGACGCCGGAGCAGCTTAACTTCACCTACTTTTTCATCATGAGGAGAGGAGGGTTGTTTTTTTCAGCTTGTTGTTTTCATATTACATGCTAGCTTCCATGATGCATGATCATTTTACCCTATTTTTAGGGTATGCGTATTATATAGTATACATATTTTTTCATCAGTGAAGCTCCCGAGACGCGTCTCTCTCATCCTCGTTGGAAGCATCACACACACCACATCTCTCTCTCTCGTACATCATCACCGTCACAAAGCATCCCTTCACAATAATAAGACTAACGCGATCTCGAAGAGCGAGAAGCTACCTTTTTGTAGATTTCATTTCATCTGCTCCGCTGTCCTTGTACAGATGGATGGGTGGATAAATGGACGACGGATGGACGGATGCGGTGCATGCATGGATCTTCCTTCATATTTTTTTTCCTCGCCTCCTTTGTTCTCTCGCTCCCTTCTCACTTATTTTTTTGGTCTCAAACCCAGGCGATATCTTCCCTTTTTTTGCAGGGATTCGACTGATAGAAAAAATATGAGACGGACGTATGCATGCACGGAGGTGATATGTTGTGTACTTTTTTTTGCTGCACCCCTTCAGAAAATAGCTGGATAGAAGTAATATATGTTATATGTATGTATAATATAAATATATAACACTCTTCCAGGTTTCCCTTTTCTTCCTATTTTTTTTGTGTGTGAAGCAGGCAAGTGTTATTACGTCGCCCCAACAAAAGTTCGTCAAATAGCACTCCTCGTCGTCGTCGCACACAATGCACACATTTAATATATGCTTTTTGTCTGCACACACGAGTTAAGTGCGTAGAAGGAGAGAGACATCGGTGGGATAAATATTCATTGTGCATATAACGTACGTAACGTCGCTGCCAGAGACACTCGACCCGACTCACTTGGGATTGGAAATTGTGGGTTCGGGATACACTGTGAAATATTGTCTTCCTTTATACCAAAAACATATACTTACTCATTCAGGACGTCGCATATAAGTAGAGAGAGAGAGAGAAGCTCCAGGAATGAGTCAGCGTCCCCGCTTTTCCAGTTGCTGGAGGAGAGGACAGCAACACGGCAACCGTTTTATCCTCGAGCGGTCGGTGCGAGGAAAAGCATAAGCAACCACCGTATTTATTACCCACGGAATGAGATCGTATAAGTTCCGCTAGCACAAAACAAGAGAAATAAACTCGGAATGAAGTGTGTAATATGGGAGCATCATCTAAAACTATATACGCACACAAACATATAACGGGAATGTGCAACTACTGAGCTGAGCAACAACTCATTTTCTCCTCCTCTCCTCTCCTTCCTTATTCCGCGTGACAGTTTCCCTTCCGCATTTTCCTATAATGAAATTCGGATTTTACACTGTATTTATTAACGTCGTTTTATTCAGGATGGGAAATCAGCAAAGAGGTTTTACCCATTTTATATATATGTGCTGTATATGGGGGTATGCATTATATGCACGGTCGCAGTCTGGCAGTAGTACTGAGTTTTTATTCAACTGTGTATTCTCCAGACGCTTTACTTACTTTTTTTGGGCATGGGGGAAGATAAAAATTTGGGAGAAGGGAGAATGGTCTAGTAGCTGGGCAAGAACGACGTTGTGATGAGATGCAATTTGATTTAAAACTTTCTTTTACTAGTTTGTATGCCATGCAGATACATTTTACTTGCGATTAGACACAACCAGACGGAGACGCGAAAAGTATAATAACAGCACTACAGAGAACGTATGTATGTTATTAATATTATGTTTCTTAATAGACATCCCTCCTTCAACACTACGGTACTGTCTGGACTGAAGAAGACGGAAAAGGGAACACTTGTTGTATTCACAGGCTAAAGGGATTTGGAAATGCATCATGTTTTCATACTTTGCTAACTTCTTTCCCTGATGTTTGGGTAGTTAAAACTGATGTAATATGAGAATATGACGCTACTTTCAAATGAGAAATATTGTATGAACACGCATGGACATGAAAGTTGTATAAAAAGATGGGGGAAGATTTTAATGACATTAAAGAAAGTATAAAAGTAAAAGCTTGGCATCATCTGCGCTTTCCATATTCTGATTAAAATGACGTTACATTATCCATCTAATTATATTTGTGTTCTCAAAATGCCTGAATTGGAAATCGATTGTTTTGGAATACTACCAATAAATGTTATGTATGCTGTGATATGATACGCAAGAAATAAAATATAATTGATACATATTATTATTATCAAGGACAAAAGCTTTCATAAAATATTTAATTTATTCACATTAGGAATATATGAGATGTTTTTATAATATGACCCTAATTTTGTCCAACTCAACGAAATTATCTCCATGTTTAAAAGTAATGGCATTATTTCCTCTCAGCAGAGGTATTCTGGCAACTACATACGTGTTGGAGTCAAACTCTCCCCAGCCACTGAGAGTCGGTGGGAAGTTGGCATTTTGATTGTGCACATTATTAGCGGAAATGCTCATTGTGGCTTCATCCTGGATTCCGTTTGAGTAATAAACTCGAACTTCATATTCCTTTGATTCCTCCACCCAAACGCCAGTAAACTCGACGGACGCACCAGTCGCATCAATTTGTCCAACGTAGGAACCACCTGAAGCGGAATCTGACGCTCGGATGTTAGCATTAGTTATAAAGCCATCTTCTGCTTCATACACATCATCCTCCTCCTCAACTTGCGGCCAAGGGGCCCAAATCTCCACTTCAGTCACGCCAACAAACCAATTATCCTCCGTGTTCCGAGAGAAGACAAGCCTGACCTTTTCAGTTCTCACGGGATCAAAGCGAATTGTGTACACATCATTTGGGTTACAAACAGGTGGATTTGAAACTTGGTTTTGAGCACGCTCCCAGCTTCCAGACGAAGTCTCCACTTCCACGCTAATGTCTGTCGGACAGTCTGTAATAAACAAAAAAAATTGCCAAAAGCAAACATAAAATACGCGTACTTCAACCAAGTCTCTCGAGCTTTTGCTTTTCTCTTCTTTTGAAGAAGGCAGTCATGCGACATGTCTACAAACACTGTACGTCTGTACACAAATAAATTTTGCAAGTGTTTCCCTTTATTTCACAACTCACCTACATCTCCTTCACCTGTCGCTACATCAGAGTAGATGTAGACTTTCACTTCATCCACTGTTTTACTCCTTCCAGGCCCGAAATCCACGGAGAACCAGTCCACCTCATTTGGCGAGTCAAAGTTTGTCCATCGATTTGATGGGATGTGGTCGTAGAAGACACGACCATCAACCGCTTGCCAAACGCTAGCGTGGATACTAGTGAAACTAGCATCCACCATCGGATAACCAAACCCATTCACATTCGCTGCATAATTTTCCACCTTCCTCCGGTTCAAAGACTCGTCCAAAAGTGGAGGTGGGATGGTTGTTACCAACCTTCCAAGTTGAGGAGACGACACAGTGAGCTCGCCATTTACAAAGATTTTCATACCTGGAGTGGTGTTGTACTTTGTTCCATCCAAGTCGTACAGAACTGTCACGTTGTGGCCGTGATAGCGCAAATTCTCCACGATGAAGTATGGCCAGGAGGAAGGTATCAAAGGGTTAACAACTAGTGTATCGTCGGGCTGAGCTTCAATTCCCAACAGGTCTCCGAGAACGTTATCTAAGTACGTCGAGTGGGCGTAGTGCTCCGAGTGATTGCTGTCATGTTAAAAAACAAACAAAATCGATTGAGATAAAAGATCCATACGCTAATCTTTAGCATGTTTACTGTAGCTCTGCAAGTTTTAAAATCTTACAATGAATCACAAACCCATAGCTTCGTATATGGAGAGTGGCACTCAGCAACGTATGGCTTCTCATTCTTGTACTGAGTCTCTGCATACTTGTGAAGAACTTCGACGAATGTGTCAACATTGACGAGGTCACTGTTTTGGTAGTTTTTAACTTGAGCAGCTAAAGAGTTGATAACGTGACCAGTTGAATATGGCCATGAATTTCCGTTCCTAGTTTGAACACAATTAAACGTCGGTTGAATTTTTTAGAATATTTCAGACGGGAAATCAAACTGTTAGATCGCACTCATCTATGATTGATGTAATGGGCTTACCACCAGCAACATTGCGCTGTTTGATTGCCATCAAACCAAGGCGATCTTTGCTCACAAGTTGTAGGGCCGTAGGTAGAATTGAAACCCTGTGGGTCAAATAAATGATCCCAAGCTAGGGCATATTTCGGATCTTCTGGATCAGGCACACCGAAACGCCACGGGAATAATCCAATCTCTTCCCTGGTATCTAGTAGCCCATTGTTCGGATTGTCTTCCCTGTGGGAAGTAAAATTAAGTTTATTCATGTTAATATCATTTTTCTCAAAAATGAAATAATTTTATCCAGTTTAATTTTTGATTACCTGAACATGTGGTAAAAGAATGTACGTTCATCATCCCACAAATGATCCAATATTCCCTGACGAATCGCCTGTGCTCTCCCTTCGAATTCTTCGGCAGTGCTGTTGTCATTGTTCATTCTTGCAATTTTCGAAATTGCCACAGCATTCGCATACATTTCAGAGTTGAAGCTGGGTCTGTACCCTAATCCTCCGTGGTAGGGATCATCAGTTTGTTCGGAGGAGGCTGAATGCTCCATAGCGTCATCGTGAGGAGAAAGGAAGTACATATTGAGAGCAGGTTCGAAGCGATCATTCCATCCGTTGAAGTTGGTCACAAGACCGTCTTGTTGAGACCGGATAAAATCCTTGTTTCCAGTAAGAAGATAAGTGGCGTAAGCCGAATCTGCAATCCATTCTGAATACTGTTGATTTGCAGCTCCTTCCCTGCTCCAGAAATTGATGTAGTCTTCGGCAAATCTGGGATTTCGCAGCCATCTTGACTCGTAGATGTGATGCCCTGCGGCGGCATTGATGGTGTCGAATTTCTGCGAGTACCCAACTTTGTGAACGAATTCTGTGACGGTGTAGCCCGCACCTGGAACGGAGTAGCGAATATGCCGTTTGTGAGATGAGAATCTGTAGTAGTAAACGGTTTCAATTTCCTCGTCAGGAACTTCCACGAATGGGATGTTGTCTTTGTACCATTGTGGCTCGAAAAATCCTTCTAATTTACTATCCTTGTCGACAAAATTCGTAGTTTGAGCTAAGGTTAGCCCTAACAGGCACCCTGCTGTGAGTATTGCAATTTTAAGATGCATTTTGACATGAAAAAATTACTGCCAGAAAATGACTTATTCAAAGCTGGGCTAATGGAGACTACCTGGATTAATTCTGATTTCATCTCATTTTAACTGATGTCAGGAATTGTCACCTGAAGATAACACGCTCCACAAATGCCAAATATCATGACAGGGAACTATCGTATTTTGCCATAATTTTGACAGTTTGATATGAAAAACCTTCATAGTTATTGACATACTATCACCATCAGTTGAAAATATATTTAAGATCTGTACTTTGATTGATTGATTCGGATCAGCAACGACATTCGTGCAAAAGATATGAATCCGATCCCATTCTCATTTATAATTGACGTTGCAACAATCAATGCACTCCAATTTTTAATATCAAATGTCAACAACTCTCGTGAAATGTGCGTGCTCCAGGAATGACTATGACGAAGCTTCCGAGGCAGGAGTTGATTACTTGGCCATCTGTTATAGGGATGTACAATCGCTTCCACCAATGAAGCTTCAGTTCAGAGGCATCTTTGTTGCTTGTTTCCCTTTGATTTGAGTATATAAATGTTGAATGCATAGAAGACAGCACCAAGTACTTGACAAAACAGCTAAAGTGAGTCGCTGGGTATGCTGAACGATACAAAGGTCTTCAGAAAGTAACATCAGTCAGACCAGACGTCTGATTCATCCTCGTCGTATAAAACAATATTTTGTATTAAACGCTTATCACCATGAATTGCCACAAGTTGAGCTTGAGCTTACATTATTAATAATTTTGCGTGAAAAGAAAATGAATTAAACTGATGCTCTATGTATATGTGAGGTACATATAGTTTAAAAAAAGTTCTCTCATGATCTCACATCCCGTTCGAGATTTGCGCAAAACATTTTTATCACTTGTGGACTTCCTATTCAACAAATTTTTTTCCCTTTGCACAGATTTTCATCAGCGTGTACATCCAAAAGATTCATTCTACAACCAATGTATCTACAAATGTTCAAAATCCTCCGATCTGAATACTTAACGCCAGTAAACACAAACGGGAAATGAATTTTCTGAAAATATGTGAATGCTAAAAGAAGCAACAATTATCATTTTGAGCTTTGCAAAAAAATCTTTCTTTTTTCATAATTTTGCTCAGAATTTCCTTATCCTTGTGTTTTCATTTAAAAGAAGGTCTGACCCAATTTTCATTCAAAGAGACAAGGCTTTGACCCCAGATCAGAAGAGATCAATCCATGCTATATTACGTACATATCAGTGTGAAAATACGTCAGGCTCTTCAACGTTCGCACTAAATTATACCTTTGCTAAACTTTTTGATACTCACTGGAATTTATTAAACTCATTTCATCCTCATCGGAGTAACCGCGAATGTTACTACCCATCTATACTGTACTAGATATCATGACAATGCAAAAATCATATTGTATCGGCATTTACATCATGCATCCAAAATTCCAATATTTCTGGCTCCATTTGAGTTGCACGTCCTGTTTTGATACCCACTCTTTTCTTTTGCTTAAATGACATGAAGGAGATCTTGCTGTATTCTCTGTTAAGTAGTTCCTCCCACCCACACACGTTCTCGATCACCCAAAAGAAGAAAATTGTGCATATGATGGCATTGTTCGTCACAAGTCAGCTTACATAGAGTCATGCGTGCATTTGAGAAATCTAAACAGGACCACTATACTTTCGTGAATTTGTGATTGTATTGCACTTCATAGGAAGCGTCAGCGACCTCATCACATCACATATTGTATACTTCAGATTAATGTTTAGCTTTCAATTAGATGAGAGATGATATGAGGTTTATGATGCACCTTCCTTCGAAAACTTATGCATAATTTCAAAATGCATCCTCTGCATTGAGCTACCCACCTGAGTCGTGTAGGCCATTTGCTATTTAAATGTTTACCGAGCTATGCTAAGCGAGAATATTTAAAAGCATTTTGTTTGATATTCGTTCATTAGAGGCGTTTGTGATTTCTCTTGAATCCTCTCTTGATCTCCAAGCATGAGATTTCAGTTTTTGTGTGGCACACTAAACGTAAGATCAGTATGATGCATGCAGTTTACTTAAACAAATTAGCAAATAAATAATGTCTGAATAGTTCATGGTGATACGATCATTTCTGACACAACGTTGTTCAAAACGTGATTTTGTAAAAACGGAAATGTGGTGTTATGTGGTGTTATGTGTAAGTGTAAATCACACTGGATAACTCAGGTTGAATACATGTATATATCATCTCTTTCAAGTTTTGGTAGTGATTCCGACAATATCAAGAAAATTATACGATAAACGTAGACCGTGAATATTATAATCAAAATCAAATTGCTTACGGTGCAACAATGCACGTCTTTAAAATGTATATGCCTGCCTAAGACGAATTTCACCGAGTAATGTTTTGCTGCATGAATAAAAAGTGAATCCAGTAAAACTTACATAAAATATTCATACGTGGAAGATTATAACTGGATTTTATGACGCTGCTGCACATGATATATTCTCACATTTTTAAGTCCAGTGCTCTTCCTGTTCGTTCTCAACCAACGTGTAATAATAATACAATCATCTTTCTTTAGGAAAGGATAATAATATTGTGCATATAAGCATTATTGGAAGGGAGCTCAAGAGTGATTTCTTTTTGTAGCCTCAAGCTCTGTGTAAACATATTTGATCTCTCAGCCAAGCCAGCATCTCACATTTTTTTTTAGCTGAATGAACCTCCAGTCAGCTCATTCAAAGTGAATGTGAAATCGTAACATACAAACTCAGCAACAACGATCTTCACCACTTCTCTCTTTTTCTTGACTTCGTTAAAAGATTTCACACAACGTCTCTCTGTTTCCCTTCTTATTCATACGCGTCTTTCGTCTTTCTTAAATGTAAAAACTGCATTAAAAAGATATAATATGGTTGTGGGAGAGAGAAAATGTTATGCTGGCTTGGCTATATTAGGAAAGCTTGATGTATGAGTAGTCGTGATGTGATTTCATCGTAAGGAAGAAGGACCATGCTCTAACTTCCTTTTTCATCTCCTCTGCCCTTTTTTTCTGGATGTTAAATAAACCAAGAGAAACGGAGCAGCTTGAAAATAGAAATTGGAAAAAAGAGACTTCGTCTTGAGCACGAATGTCTGGAGAGAGAAAAATGTAATGTAAACGTGCATTGTATATCTTCGTATTCTCTCGAGAAACGTGTTATATGTTTTACATTCACCAAAGAGAAGTATTAGGTATGAATGTGTAAGTTTGTGTATGTTTTTTATCTACATCTGTGATTTTCTGAAACGGAAGTTTTAAATATAACGAGCAATTAAAAAAAATATTGTGTGGCGATCAGTTTTCTTTGTGATATTTAAATATATGCAACTCAATATTTTCTAGAAAGTTATTTGTGCATGCATACACAAAAAGTTCCAATTGTTCTTCGTGTGGCAGCCTTTGGGATTATGCATTAATTATATAGTTTTGTGCACAACGATAGTTAGATATTACCGGCTAGTTAGCTTCCTCGAATCGAATGCAACTAGCCCAAATGGTGTGGTGGTGCTCACGTAGTACGTGATTAAAGTGGAGGATATGGAGGAGTACGAGTGGACAAGTAGAGCTTTGATGATTAACGCAAAAGTCTTCAAAATGTGGAGACCGAACAAGTGTTTCCATTGGATTGCAGTTACTCTCTGCTTGCTAGCGCTAATAGGAAACTCTTATGCAAAAGTAAGACTCATTTCCACATATTAAAATCAAGGAATCTTTGAGTCATAATAAGGTCCTAAATTCATTCGCATCATTTCTATAAATCATATGCGTATCTCAATTTCAGGAAAAATGCGAAGGCTGTCAGATTCAACCTTGCTTTTGCAAAGGAGATAAAGGACTATCTGGAGAAGCTGGAATACCAGGCCTCCAAGGACCAGAAGGATTTCCAGGAGAAACTGGTACAGCTTTGATTTCTTAAAAGCACTCATGAAACGTTCAAGTTTCATGAAAAGTACAACAAACTATTTTTAGAGTTTAAAAAATAAATATTTCATTGTTATCAAGGTCCGGAGGGTCCATTTGGTCCTATCGGAGAAAAAGGGGACATCGGTTACACTGGTTCTTACGGGGAAAAGGGTTACAGAGGGGAATCCGGTGTCCCCGGATTCGGAGGGGTGGCCGGCCGACCAGGTCTTTCATATAAATTATATCTTGTTATAATTATAATGATAAATTGGGGCATTGTGAAACTTATTGGATTTCTAATTATAAAGGATTACCTGGAGAGGATGGGCCTGGAGGACCTGATGGCACCCCGGGGTGTAATGGTAATGCAACTATAACTATTGAAAGATGAAATGTTCATAAATTAATTACATATTCGTGTGGAACATTCATAGGAACGGATGGTAGACCTGGATTAAATGGTTTTCCGGGCACGCCTGGGTCAAGAGGGCTAGGGGGTCCACCTGGTGGTACTGGACCACCTGGCGACGCTGGAGAAGGCGGACTTAATTCGGAAGGTTATAAAGGTGATAGAGGGATTCCAGGTGGAGGAGGACCTTTGGGCTTCCAGGGCTATGCTGGCATGCATGGGCAAGCTGGGCATAGAGGCGATCCCGGAGATTCGGTACGTGCTTCAACTATTGTATATTTTTATTTGAACTGTTTATTTAATACTCATCACTATGTTTCTCCTAATTTGATATGTTAAAGGGCATATCTGGACTACCTGGACTTCCTGGAAGAAAAGGTCCACCTGGAGATCAAAAGTACAGCCCGCCAGGTATTTAGCTTTTTTGTTTCTCACAGTCTCATATTTAATTGATTCGAGGAGTCAGTGGATAGTTTGCCCATCGTAATACATATTCGTTACAAACTATTAAAAGGACCCAAAGGCGACTCGGGAGAATCTGGTGACCCTGGACCCCCAGGTCCAGGTGGAGCGATTGTACCACCTGAAGTTATATCATTCAAGGGACCAAAGGGTGTGTTTGGTGTCAAGGGAGAAAAAGGCACTACAGGACCACGAGGGCCCTTCGGACCTTCAGGACTTCCAGGAATTCCTGGTGCTGCAGGAGATAAAGGACCTCCAGGTGACCTCGGAGAAGATGGAACAAGAGGAAAGCAAGGGAGACCCGGGCCAGAAGGCACTTCTGGGCCAAAGGGGTCAAAAGGTGCTCCCGGTTACGAAGGTTCTCCCGGCTTTGACGGCGATGGGGTACGAGCAGATGCATATTTTGACATTCTTTCAGAACTCATTATAATTCAAAATCTATATAAAATTCTTATAATTGTTTAGGGCGATGGAGGGGAAGCTGGAAGGCAAGGCCAACCCGGCGACCAAGGTGTGGTCGGACTACCTGGAATATTTAGGGATGGGGATGGCATTGGATTAGCTGGCGTTCCCGGATTTCAAGTAAAAACAAGCTTATCAAGCGTTATGAAGTTTGAAGCAATTTGAAACAACACAAAAATTTGGTTTTATTTTTGACACAGGGTCCTCCAGGATATTCAGGTTTAAAAGGAGAAAAGGGCTATCCCGGCCTAAATGGAGGTAGTGGAAATCGTGGTCCTGCTGGACCACCTGGTCTGGAAGGATCGCCAGGTTTGCCCGGACAGCCTGGTTATGCAATCCATGGAGAACCTGGTGACAGAGGTAAATCGTCCGATAAAAAGATTTCATCATAGTAAATTCACAAGATGAAACTTTCAGAAATTTATTTATTTCTACAGGTCTATCGGGTCTTCGCGGCCATCCCGGCTTTGCTGGTGCACCCGGGCCCCAAGGTGCTCCTGGAGCAAATGTAAATTGATCTTTGAATCCCAGTAAGATTTTTATAACGGAAGACTTTAAAGGTTTCTAAATTGTATAATGAAATAGGGTATGCCAGGATTGACAATTTTGGGACCACCTGGGTCTGACGGTTTAGGTATAGAAAAATAATTGATAATGCGATAATTAAAAATATATGCTATTTATTGTAAGAATAATATCCAAATATGCAGCTGGACGAGATGGCCTTGATGGACTTCCGGGTGAGCGAGGAGATGTTGGCCTCGAAGGTCAGAAAGGTTATCCTGGAATCGCTGCGTCCAGGCAAGGACCGCCTGGTCCCGCAGGTCTTCCCGGTTTGGACGGAGATCCAGTACGTTTTAATTTGATTGAACTGAAAAACTGTTTACTGGTGAACATTACTGTATTGAGTATATTTGTATTTTAGGGCATTCCCGGAATGGATGGATTCTCAGGCAAGAGATATATATTAATTCATAAAGTTTTACGAAGTCAGCTTAACTGAGATTTAACTTTATTAATCAGGTTTGGATGGACAACTCGGTTTTCGTGGCGATGATTGTGGAACATGTTTTGACGGTTTTCCGGGTATTTCTGGTGAGAAAGGTGAAGTTGGTTTCCCCGGTGTGCCCGGAACTATCGGTCCACGAGGCTTGATTGGAGAAAGAGGACCACCAGGTAAAATAATTCGAATTCTTAATGATGAATCAAAAGAAATGTGTGTTCTTCCAACTAATTTGCATTATAGCTCCGAGAGGGAAAGGAGGTCAAGGAGGCTTTCCGGGAATTCCCGGCCGTCCAGGATCATTTGGACTTGCTGGCCAATCTGGTCCTAAGGGCTTCCCTGGTGAAGTAATCATGCCAGAAATTGAATTAATATTTGGACCTCGGGGCTTCAAGGGAGATAGAGGGTTTCCTGGACTTGATGGAACTAGAGGACAACCAGGTATGCTGTTGATGTGATTTAATTATATTATCAGGACTCACAAGGAAGAGTGAAATAATTATGTCTCTTGTAGGACCACCAGGCAAGTCTGGAGATGAAGGCCCTCGAGGAAATCTAGGAGAGAAAGGTGCTGCAGGTGAGTTCGGACCGCCAGGATTTGACGCACCATCTGGATCATCAGGCTACAATGGACAGAAGGGTGAACCTGCAGATTTTGCATCAAACAGAGAAATACTTCGAGGCGATGCAGGCTACGACGGCCAGAGGTAAGTCGGTTATGCATTATATAAATATGGACAGTTTTTAATGCTTTGGAAATTTGCTGTAGGGGTCCTCCTGGACCTCTTGGAGATATTGGTCCATCTGGTGATCCTGGAGATACTGCTGGCAACATTGCTATTGGGGATACAGGTGGATTTGGCTTCCCTGGTTTGAGAGGCATTTTGGGCGATCCAGGTCCAAGAGGACAAATTGGTTTTGATGGCCCACCTGGACCAAAAGTACGTGTATATCTTACGAACATACTTGAATAGAAAAAGTGTATTAAATATACAAATTTAGCTTCCTGTAATTTCAGGGAGAGCAAGGCAATTCCATGCCTGGTATTATAGGAGAGTCAGGTTTTAAAGGATATCGGGGAGTTCAAGGTGATATGGGACCTAGAGGACCAAAAGGCAGAAGTGGAATAGATGGAATTGATGGAATCCCAGTAATAATTTTAAATAATTTTATGAGTTCAGCCAGAGTTGATTTCTGCAATTTTTTGGAACATTGCTCCCATATTTCAATGTAATGTATATTTTCAGGGGAGACATGGGATTAAGGGTGAAGCTGGTGACGCAGGTCTTGGAATTTTATCTGGTGACGTAAGTAATTTTTTCAAAATTTCCATCATGGTCTGATGTTTACTTATTCACTGAATTTAATTTATCATACATTTCAGGTGGGATATCATGGTTTACCAGGTCCGAAAGGAGATCAAGGTTAGTTTCAGTGTTCCTTAAACTTAAATGTGGCAATAAGTAGATTTAAAACAAAACGTAAATTGATTTATATCTATCCTATCAGGCTACGAAGGACCCGCTGGTCTAGATGGAAATGCTGGACCACCAGGAGAATTTGGCTACAGAGGTCCCAAAGGAGCACCTGGTGGGGCAGGCTATCCGGGCTTGCCTGTTAGTCGCATTTTTGAAAACTAATTGATTTATGATTTAATTTGATCGTTTGCTTATGAGTCGTATTTTTTCTGCAGGGAGAAAGAGGAGATATGGTCCCTGGTATCCCTGGTCTTAGAGGTTATGTGGGTGCGCCGGGCTTGCCGGGTCTGCCAGGTATATTCGGTCCTCCTGGCCCCTCTGGCTTTGCTGGAATTCCTGGCCAAGATGGCCTTCCTGGACCTCGAGGAGACAGAGGCAGGAATGGCTTGAGAGGTCCTGATGGGGATATTGGAGCAGAAGGCTCACACGGAAGGCCTGGTCGGGCCGGCCTAACTGGTATGAATAATATATTGTGACATTCTCCAACTTTCAACCAGTTTGGATACACTATTGTCATAATTAATTGTTGTAGGGGCATTTGGCGAAAAGGGATCACAGGGTGATCATGGACCTTCAGGTATGCTGAAGAACTTTTAGCTCTGAAATATATTGCTTTTGTCTGCCGATGCAAAGAAATGACATACAATTTTATTTTGTAATTGTTTAGGACGAATTGGTGGAAAAGGTATGCCTGGCTTTCCCGGTTTCTTTGGAAGAAAAGGTGAAGTAGGCGATTACGGACTACCAGGAACTGACGGGATTCAAGGCCCTCCAGGCACACCGGTAATTGAATACAATTCTCCCCAGAATTATTTTGGCTTTGCAAAAATGTTAATCCGAATATATTTGATTCGTCTTTCAGGGCATTCCTGGCGACGTCGGCGCAATTGGTTTTCGGGGCCTTCCTGGTGATGACGCTTCATTTGGAAGTAGAGGCGATGCAGGTGATAACGGTTTTCCTGGAGAAAGGGGTTATGAAGGTCGACGAGGCTTCAATGGATTGAAAGGAGAAATAGGAGATCCTGGTGCGTCTATCCCTGGAGTTCCGGGGGAACGAGGACTAATTGGTGAAGTAGGATATAGTGGGGTACCAGGCCCACCTGGCTCAAAAGGTTATGATGGAGACGTTGGACCCAACGGAGTTCACGGCCTTCAAGGCGATCAAGGTATGAATTTAAAAGTATTTTATATAAGTAACTTTCACCAACAATCACTTTAACACTTTAATCAAAGGACCCCGTGGACGAAATGGCCAACCTGCTCGAAATGGAAGACAAGGGGGTAAAGGCACACAAGGATTCTCTGGGTCACCTGGCGGACCAGGGCCGCGAGGATCGACAGGACTAGATGGAGACCCAGGACTGTTCGGCAGACCTGGTAAAGAACTTGTAAATTTCTTTTCAACTTAATTGGTTTTAAACGTCACAATTTTGTTTTAAAAGGTATTCCTGGCGAAAGAGGTCGGCCTGGTGCATCTGGGGAAAGAGGTTTTGCTGGAATTCCGGGTGATCAAGGTGACCCAGGCTTCATGAATCCAGGTTTGGTCGGTGCACCAGGATTTTCAGGTTTAAAGGGACCTCAAGGTGAAAATGGGCGTTCTGGAGCACCAGGACGAATGGGTTCAAGGGGTGACGCAGGTTACGACGGCCTGCCCGGCAGTCCCGGTAAAATTTTAATAATATGAATATTATTTGGTTTGCATCCATCAACCATGTCTAATATTGAATATCGCCTATAGGACGGCCGGGCCAACCTGGAAGGTTAGGTGACGTAGGCCCAATGGGAGAAACAGGTAAACGTAATTATTAATCGCGAGCATACTAAAATTTATGACTAAGCCATGCAATTTCATTTGTTCAGGCGCATCCAGTCTCGTTATGGGCGGTGACCCAGGTTCTCAAGGTAGAATGGGCAAATGGGGAAGACCTGGCTACCCTGGCCAAAAAGGGCAGCCAGGGCAATATGGTACTGATGGTCCTCCCGGACCAGCTGGACTGCCTGGTATCTCGATGAGGGGATGTAAGTAAATTTGCAACTTTTCTATTATATGTAATGTCATAGCCAACTATAAAATTGTTGTTCGAATTTAGTGAAAGGAATGGTTGGCGACCGCGGACTAGACGGATTTGCAGGGGTTGGGGGAAAAGATGGACCCCCAGGCCCTCCAGGAAGGTTTGGATTCCAAGGAAGGAAAGGGGGTATGGGCGATGTTGGATTTCCTGGAACTTCGTAAGCGTTTTCAATTTTAAATTTTAGGATATTGAGCAGGATATTTTATATTTTATTTTCTATATCAAGAGCTCCTGGTTATATCGGTGACAAAGGCTACGCAGGTCAGGCAGGGTTTGCTGGCCTAAAAGGTCTACAAGGAGAGTCGGGTTTAAACGGAGGATCTGGTTTTGCTGGTCAAAAGGGGCAAGGGGGAGACAGGGGCATGCCTGGAAGGGATGGTGTATCTGGATTGATTGGAGACAAAGTATGCCGCGCATAGAAGCTTCAAAAGTTAGTTTTAATACTGTAATCAGAGTATAATTTCATGCAAACTCTTTAGGGTGAAAGGGGTGAGCCAGGTGTTCCAGGAATTAGCACGGGACATTTTAAGGGACATCAAGGTCCTCCGGGTTTGAATGGAGTCAAAGGTTGGTATAAGCCATTTTAAACTCTACAAATTGTTTAAATACACACAATAAAAGTAAAATATGTATAATTATTCATACAATAGGTGCTCTCGGAACGCCAGGTTTCATGGGAGAGTCAGGTATATATAAAATGTCTAATACTTTGGGAGATTTGATTACACTTTAAAAATCAATTAAACTTATATAAAAATAAACCTTACTATAATCAATAGGTCTGCCTGGAATACCAGGGGCTATTGGGACAGATGGCTATCCCGGAAGGAATGGTCTACCTGGTCTAGGAGGACCAAAAGGTTCTAGAGGAGACTATGGTACCCCTGGGAGACAAGGAACGCCGGGCAGACCAGGTACTAACGGCGTTCGAGGAGACCCAGCACCTCCAGGCCCCCCTCCTAAATCTCGAGGATACTTCTTTACTCGTCATTCACAGGGGACACAAGATCCGGATTGTCCTGCTGGTAGCACTCAACTCTGGACAGGATACTCGTTGCTTCATCTCACAGGCGATGGCAAAGCACGTGGTCAAGATTTAGGTATGCACCTGACTTGTTAATTCCGGGTCATAATTCATAATATGTTGCATCCTAAGACACTGTCCTCATACATACTTTACATAGGTGCACCTGGAAGCTGTCTTCAGAAATTTTCAACCATGCCATTCATCTTCTGTAACTTGAACGACGTGTGCAACTACGCGTCACGAAACGACTACAGCTACTGGCTCAGCACATTCGAAGAGTTGCCAATGATGATGATGCCAATTACGGGACTGGAAATCAAGAAGTACGTTTCTAGATGTGCTGTTTGTGAGGCACCCACTCATGTTATTGCGGTGCATAGCCAGACAGCGTCAGTTCCGCAATGTCCGAAAGGATGGTACTCTTTGTGGAATGGATACAGTTTCATGATGGTATGCAACCGTTAAATTTTAATAACAGCCTTAATTTGACTGAATTTAACGTGTTTAACCCTTTCTGCGCCCATAGCACACAGATGCCGGAGCAGAAGGAGGCGGCCAGCCATTAGCTTCTCCAGGTTCCTGTTTGGAATTCTTCAAACCGTTACCCTTCATCGAGTGCGTGGGACAAGGGCGATGTAACTTATTCACATCTGCTTTCTCATATTGGTTGGCTACTGTACCTGAGGAAAAGCAATTTATGCGCCCAGAGCAAGAAACGCTCAAGGCCGGTAACCACGAGTCCCGGGTTAGTAGATGTGCTGTTTGTGCTAGGAGAAGACCTGACGTTAGGCTACCGGGATCATCTCGTCCTGGAACTGCTCAGAATGATATACCAAATTACGATCTTCAGGACGTTAAAGAAGTGGTCTGGGGATAGTGTTTTAACATCTATAGTTTCGCTTTAAGTTTCGTTTGTAGATAATGAATAGAATAAGCTGACTACTTTACCTAGAGAATGTAAATAGAAACTTACATTTTGTAAAATTTTGTAAATGACAACAATGCAAATATGCGTAACAAGCGTACCGATGAACGAAGTGCCAAATTAATTTACGTAACCCCAAAAAACATTCAATACCATTACACTGCCATTTTACCTCTTTTAAATACTGTTTGTAAAGCAAACTTAATTTCTTTTAGATATTAAATGCACCTGCCAGATTAAAGAGTAGCTTCTGTACTTTACATAATGTACGATCATTTAAGTCATCGCTGCCACTGCCAGCAATAGTAACTTTCAGAAAATAAAGAACAAATTTGCGAAATTTTTGAACTACCATTTATTACTGTTATACATATTGCGTTGGGACAATAATATGAAAACGGATTTTGAAAGCGTTGGGTGACGGAAATACATAACTGCGAAAGCAAAAGCGTGTTTCACTTGCTTGACTCGTGTTCCGTATCCTGCTTGGGTTCAAATAAATGTTCTCGAACCTTGGATTTGGATGCGATTGTTATCACGAAGTACATAGGTAGGAGTAGAAATTAAAATATTTTCCTAGGAAAAATTAAATACACTCACAAAAACTTAACGATGGGTACTCGTGCACACGAATTCCATAATATAGATGTTTTGTTTTTCGATGTTTGCGAATATGCACTGAACCCGTTTTCGTAACTGAGGGAGGACTCACGGTAGTTTAAAAATAAAACGGTATTTTTCTATTAACACGCTACGCTTGGCTTACTCAACTGCTCTCTTCCTGGCAGTAAAGTTTATATTTGACCACGAGATTTTGAAGAATTCATGGATTACATCTGACCTACAAATCCAAAGGTTCCAGGTCAGAGTTATGGATGTTTCTTGGTCGTGGTCATACTTTGGATCGGTTCTCCTGCCCAAAATTCCTTATACATTTGATACAAAACGCCGATGGTAAGGGCTGACACAACTGCACCCTGTAAATGTGTAAATCATGCCATTATAGGAAAAAATGTGAAAAAATGAAAAAATGGAGCTACTATTGACGTTAACAGTATTGTATAATAATATTGTATTGCATACCTGAGCAGCAACTCGGGTGTGAATAAGGTACACAGAAAGTTTCTGGTTTCCTCGATTTTTGAATTTGTATCCACTGTAGAGCAATGCACCGAGCGCTCCAAAGATTCCTGAAAACCCATTTTACAGCATATAGTTAATGATCGCCACGTTTGTACACAGTACACGGTTCTGCTCAAGGTCTATATAAATAATTAAACCGTACCTGCTGGCACAAACGGATTTTCCTTAGCTTTTGCTAGAAACCGGCTCCCCTTTTGGTCGTCGAAACTGGATTGAAATCCAAGCTGTAATATACAGTAAACCACACAAAATAGACATACAATCACACATTCATTTTCAAATTTGCTTCCACTCAAATGTCAAAAGCAAACAAAAAATATATCAAGTTAAAACCTTCCTTTGTCTACACATAATAAAACTGAAAACAACAGCCAGAACATCGAAATCCTCACCTTATCATCACGGTTATCTCCCATTTTAAACGACATCTGTAAAATATTAAAATAAATCCAAAATTAGTAAAAAAAATTCAATCAATTAATTTTTCAACCAAAACTCTCAACAACTACTTTAGCTTACGATTGCAAAAAATATGTGTACATCAACAATGCACAGAAAAAATCTACAAGCACAACAATGTCTTCTCCGGACTATAAAAATCGGACTTGACACAAAACAAATTTAATGTTTTCTCATGTACGCCTTCCAAACAACTACACAATTTCCTCTCCTTCCCAAACACCAAAACAAAAAATAATGCGAAGAATCCGGATAACTTTCATCTGACCTGCTAGTACGCTTCTCCTGAAAATAAATGTCCTCGATCTGCGCTGGGCACCTTACAACGACGTCATTAGATCGCTGCTGCTATAACCCTAATTTCCACGTTTGTCCCACTTGCAAAAAAGTAGGATCTGATCTATCCGGTGCACCTGACTATACGACTAGTGCCTATTTGCCTGATGCAATCCATAGCAGACCGCATGCTCTTTTCTGCATTTAAACTTCTCCAAAACAAAAAGAGATCTACTTTCTGTTCATAACCGGTCGATATAGAATTCACATGGTTTTGGCATACAGCGTGTTTGTATCATGATGTCTTATGTACATTTTAGAGGTGAACCTTGTACCTTAGCCTTTGGAAGTAGCATCGGAAAGTTTTTGGGATTTTGTGTGTACGTGTATTACCTCCTGTGCATATGCAGATGCATGTGGAAGCATGTTGACAGTCCAGCCAAAACTCAGCTGGTGAATCCAGCCGGGTTTGTTTGTGTGCTGGAGAAATGTCAAGACTCCAATGAGCTCCAAATAATATCATGCAAACCTGTTATTAAGCAAAATATTAAACAGGTTCATTATCGCAAAGCATAATTTTCATCGTAGTTGATATTGATAGCGTCAGTTATGGATACGTGTTTAATTCAATTCACAACCAGTCAACTGTCGAAGATAATCTGAGTCCATTAAAATACTGATTGTAAGTGAAGAACATGGGCCCTGCTAAATAGTCCTGTCTGATGGATATTCACAATAATCGCAGGTGCTGTGCCTGTGCAATGTACTCAAATCAAACTATTTTCTGTTTATTACGATTCTAGCTCACACGTGTAATAACGTATAAATACTGACAAAATGCTCCCGAGAGTTTCCAGCAGGATATTGAGTAATGTTTCCACCTCATCAAATCTCACAAGGTGGTCATCATCATCATCCTCGTCATTTATACAACAGAGAAAAGAGTCTGCTGGTGCGGGTGGTGTAGAAGGCTTTGCCAGGAGACTTCCAAATTTTGAAGATTCAAAGAGTGAAATTTTGCAGGTTTCACATTCTTCCTCAAGGGCCAAGTTGGCGTTGGAGAAATACTATGAGCTTAGACAACGAGCTGTGGATGGAGGTTTCAAATTTTTAATTTGCTTAAAGAATTTAAAAGTAAAATTATGAGTACAAGGATTATGTGTTTAAAATGAATATTTGTTATGAAGGTGGTCCGCGTGGGATTGAAAGACATGTGAAGAAAAATAAAAAGGTTTTGATTAGAGATCGAATTAAAGCGTTGATGGATCCTGGAAGTCCATTTCTAGAGATTGGAGACTTGGCTGGGTTTGAGATGTCTTATGGAGATATTCCTACTGCTGGGGTTGTTGTTGGTAAGCTTGTCAAAGTAGTTTTGTGTAATTTTGTCCACAGGAGGACTTTATGTCCCCTTTTGGGAATCAAGCGTAAAATAAAATTTATATACACGAACTCTTCCAGGAGTGGGAAAAATTCAAGGCGTATTTTGTATGATATCTGGAAATGACGCAACTGTCAAAGGAGGCTCGTACTTTCCCATCACCGTTGTAAAAAGTTACCGATGTCAAGAAATGGCGGATATGATTAGGCTTCCTACTATATATATGCCGGATTCTGGAGGAGCATTCTTACCTCTTCAAGCAAGTTTCCGTTCTCACATGTCATAAAGAAAAGTTGCAAATTATCGAATGATCCTATATAACAGAAAAACATGTTTTCATTTCCGCAATTATCTCCCACAGTCCGAGATATTTCCAGACAAGAAGCATGGGGGAAGAGGCTTTTACAATCAAGCAGTCATGTCCTCAAAAGGAATACATCAAATTGCGATAGTTTGTGGAAGTTGTACCGCAGGAGGAGCTTACAATCCGACGATGTGTGATGAAGCTATTATTGTTGACAGAATAGGGAAAATTTTTCTTGGTGGACCACCGTTAGTCAGAGCAGCGACAGGTAGGGCTAAGATTGAGATCAATGAACATAAATCCTTAATACTTTTGCAAAAATGAACTCTGTAGTTAACATGTGCAAATTATTCAATTGCAGGCGAAATTGTGACAGATGAAGATTTAGGAGGTGCGTTCCTTCACTCAAGGTACACTATTACTAACCAAATGAAGACTCGGTGAAGTATTTAGAGTTTATTTGATGGAAAGATAAATTTGATTCATGTCTGTAAAATTCATTCTTACAGTATAAGTGGATGCACAGACTATTTTGCTCGGGATGAGGAGGAATCTTTTACAATATGTCGCGACATCGTTCATTCATTAAACATGAGTCTAGTGAATGGCGAGCCAAATTTTGAGGAACCTTCGCCAACACTGCCTTGGAAAGGTGCGTTCCAATTTCCGAAGTTCTGAATTCCTGTAGTTAGAACGTAGCAAATTTGCTTCATGCTGTCCTAAAGTTATATGTACACGAATCAGGAATGTAAATGAAATATGCTGACTCGGGTTTAACAGAAATTGCAGAGACGAAGGACCAATTTTCCAAAGTAGATTTGTACGTAATACTCTCTGGGATTCTGGACGGTAGTAAATTCCATGAATTTAAAGTGTTCTATGGTCAAAACGCAATAGCTGGTACAGCATGCATTGAAGGAAGGATGATCGGCGTTGTTGCCAATGTTGGGGATGTTGGTCCAAAGGAAGCTCTGAAAATCAGTCACTTTGTGAACTCTTGTAATCGGAGAGGATTGCCAATATTGTTTCTTCAGAACTCAATTTCGAGGGAAGAAAATGAAATTTCCACCGAAGACACTGACTCTGGGGATACTCATATGAGTATTCTTAAGTGCAGAGGCACACTAGCATCCGTTATTGCTGCTACAAGTGTTCCTAAAATAACTATTACACTTTCTAATTTATCGCCAGAAGGAGCCCTGACAATGGTATTATATACAATGTGGACTAGTTCTTATGTTATGAATAGATTATATTTTCAAATTTGAAAGGCTACTTCGTGTCAACATTTCATTTATTTTACTTTTTAGTGTGGACCTTCCTTTGAGCCCACATTTCATTTTATGTGGCCACAGGCAACTCTCAAGACCTTTGAAATGGACAACAACACTGAAATTCAGGACATTGATTCATTTTATGCAGCAGCTCACATGCTTACCGATGCCATTGTTCCACCTGCCGAAACGCGATCTGTAAGTTTACCAGTTTCTACTACAACTACATATTACAGCTACATACTGATATATTATTCATAATTGTACCAGCAAACTCTCCTTTGCATTTTAGGTGGTAAGCCTAGCCCTTCAAATATTGGAACAACGAAGGTTAAATCCAGAACCACAAGTTGACACTGGTGTCATGCGCATGTGATATAGTATATACCAAAATTATGTTTTACTTTTATTTAAACTTAGATATCGAGATGAAATTAATCAAATAAAGAGCAAATCATTCATGTTCAAAAGCAAAATTTCTAAACCTAAATCTCCATTTGTTTCATGGAACATATTCCGCTCGATCTTTTCGCATTTCATTCAAATTTGTACTTCTCGAAAGGCAAATTTGAAAGGTCAAACGAAATTTGGGAAATCATAGAGTAAGTACATGATCTTCAGTTCTGAATGGCGATTGTTGTAATTTGCAGCTCCATATTAATGTGATCAGGTTTCTTTGCGGGTAACATGATATGGAATAAATTAAAGAGAAGTTGTATGAAGTTAGTAGGGTGGTGCTAAATATATATGAAACTTAACCTACCACTTGCTTTCAATAAAATCAAAGTTTCATATTTATATTCTGATGCCTTTGATGACTATATATTGGCTTTAATAACCGTGCTAACCGGCCGAACATGGCGAGCATGTACAACTTTACGGCACCTGTTTTTAGGGAAATTATTGGGCTATACATTTTATTTTCGCACTCTTCACATTTTGTAAAGTTTGCTGGAAGGTTCACTCAAGAAGAGCAGAGGCTAAACTTGGAGTATAGAGAATAGAGTAATACCCGATCACGGTGCACACATACGCAGCCAGTGTATAGCTACGAATCTGAGTAGAAAGCATGAGAATAAGTGCGTGTTCACTTCAGTTTGCTTTTGACTCTTGCCAGAGACGGATGGGACATGCTGCACATGGAGAAGGGATGCGTATTAACGTGTTCTGTGCAAAACAAGCTTGAATAGGTGAGATCGCTCGTGAGTCTCTTTGAGCTTTTTAACAGAATGCATAACGGCACCATTTACTGAATTAATAGAGCATACACTGTTGTGTTTGTGGTGTAGTCCTTGAAGTCCTTCCACCATAGTCGTAATCAACCACTAACGATGTGCAATCTATAATCGTTTTAAGTATTGCGTAACTAAAATAAAATATCATGCGGAGTTAAAAGCGTGCACACCGAATTACACTGTTTTAATTGAAATATAATTAAAAGTAAGGTGAAAGTGATTTGATTAAATAAAATTCGATGGTGTGATTGTGCGTTTAGCTGGCTGAAGAAAGATAAGGGGAAACACGTGTGCATGTGCTTTGTACTCAAAACCCAGAGGAGGAGAAAGTTGAGCTCAAAAGTATTTTGGATCAACGGGGGAGCTCAAGTGCGAATGTGATAAGTGGATAGCGAAGAGTCCGAAGAGAAATTACACTAAAACATACGCAACTGATCTCGCTAATTTGCTATAATGCTCCAAATCCTGTAAAGTATTATGTGACTCCAGATTACTTGCAGGTTTACTAAACACTCAGTTTTGTGCTTCAAATCTTGAAGGATTTTTCTCTCAGCAAAGCATTGTATTTGGAAATTTAACAGGTAATATATTTGCATGTGCTATATTCATTTTATTTTCACATCCTTTAAAATTGAAAAATGCAAAGAAAAGTTGACGGACTGGCTGTGGAAATAAACACACCAAAATTAAATAGTGGATCATGCCAAAGCCATTACTAACGTCAATGTACGTTCAGTCAGTTGCATACAGAAGTATTGAATTTCACAAAATACGGAAAAAGCTTGTCCTTCCTTTGTTCAAACAAATGGAATCGCATCGAATGGAAATAAATCTCCCAGCTTCCTTTCTTTTGGATATACACTTTCCCCCAGGAGTAACCGAATGCACATTTTGTCATCGTCGGATCATCTTCCATGTCATTTCATTCGTTGTTTACTCAGTCTTCTCTTTCAAAGCATTTCTAGCGAAATTATATTTGATTTCTACACATTCGTACTTGCTGGTTTATGCATAAAAATTATATATCAAACGGGAGTTGATATTTCCACAAGCACGAATGATGTCATGCGGAGATTCATGAGTTTGTTTACTCTGTTTACCAGTCATCTCAGATAGACATGAAACTGGATATTCCGTCCGAGATGTCGCCCAACAGAAAATGTCCCCCTAAAAATCTAGGGAGAAAAGCAAAACAAAATATTTTCACAATGTGAAAGCACTTAATGTGCTTTGTTTCATTCAGTCCATTTGTCAAGTCAATAGAGATTCCTATTATGACAATGATTTCTATAGATGACAATACTGAATAAATGGGATTATGCGTACTATTTTAGACTTTAGCCTATTGTACAAGGGTATATACCACCATTTTATCGCAAATGTAATATGAGCATGTTGGCAAGCTTTCTCCATACATAAAGGTTGTCCTACAAGCAGTAGGAGTCGGAGTCGGAAGTATTGAAATACATTTTACCCGAAATATTAGGTTTCCTTTTTACTAACAATTTCTGTATCGAATACCTGCTCTCAAGAAAGAAATGTAAATAGACGACGGATCGAATTTTTGCTAAAAGCGTGTCCTCCTCCTATATCATGCGTCATTCATCATTCTGGCGACAAACTTCTTCTTTCGCAGAATAAACGAAAGTGAAAGTAAATCATTCAAGAGAAGAAAGCGAGTCAATTCCAAATTATGTTTGCCAGCCAAAACTGAATTCTTAGGTTAGACTAATCAAAAAGTTTCGGCCGGCATATATATGATATACTCGTGTCCAAGCTCTAATGTCCGCAAGTATCAACTAAGGACTTGCTAATTACATTACATACCTTGACTTGATCCTATTATTACTTTTAATGGAACTTTTGGGTTCAATGAACAGTCATATTCAGTCAATATGTGAACATTGTACGCATCACAATCATAACAGAGCACTTACGATTAGAAATGTGATGCATGCAAAAGGGGCGAAGTTTGGTGGCAATCCATTCGTGTATTCTTAACAAGTCCTTGCATTCACATTTTCACCGAACTGTCTAATTGAATTTTCCCAATGCTACTTTGAGTTGAGAAACGAAGTTGCCAGTTCTGGATTTGTTATGTATGCACAACACTACGTGTTACGTGTCCTGTGTGATGTGGAACCTTAGAGAAAGTGGAACTGATTCACTCATTCGTTTGCAACGGAAAATGAGTGAAATGAAAAGGAAATGAAGGTAAAGAGGGTTGCAATCATCCAATTGTACGGGACATAATGCTGAATGCAAAGACTCAAGCAAATTTTTGAGAGTGAATCACAATAATTTGTGAACATTGAAGACGGAAAGAAGGCTTGTTACATTGCATGTTTCATGTATCCCCTCGAAAGACGAAAGAAATCAGTTCATCCCCACATTTGCTTAGAATCTCCCTAAAAGTTTTTAGTCGAGTTGAAGAAAGTCAATAATTGAGTTGATCATTGTATTCCCTTTTCTCGAGGAAAATCCTTTCTCATTAACTTTAGAGAGTGGATGCGTCTTCGGCGTCTTTTTTCCTTTGATATGGGCGACGCAGTTTGATGTGTGCGAGTCCTTTTTGAGTGATAACACTCATTCCATTCCATTTCCTTCCAAGTTCCAATTGAAGAGGCTTTGCTCGTCTCGTGCTTTCCTTTTTTTCCTGGCGAAAGGGAGGGAGTGCGGCAAGGGCAACAAGAAGAGAAATTGGATTATCTCTGAATGAAATTTTCCACTCGACTTTCCTCAGATACGGTTCGTTTACAAGAGAGATTTGTCATGTGTTACCTCACCACCACTATTTGTATGGCGGTGCATAAGATATGGTAAAAGTGCAGTGCATATATTGAAACGGAAATGCAGCAGCAGCAAGGCAATAAGGAGCAAAAGGACTCTCTTAAGTGATATAATTTATCTGCGTAGAGAAGAGAGGAAGTATATAGCTTATTTTCCCCTTTTCCTTCTGCTCAGGGAACATTTTCTCCTCTTAAGAATGCATCAAGAGAGTGCATTCAAAGTTAAAATTCACTTTTTGAATAATGTGCACTTCTTTCAATACCGCACACTCTTCATCCTTGTCAAAAAAACGAGCGAAAGCGTTTGCTTGAAGAGATGCAGGCAGACGGACGGCCAAATCAATATCTATCGGATCCCTCTTCTTCACTCATTCGTCGTTCTTACGATAAATGTGTCACACCTGAAAGACGACGAAGGGCGTTTCAGATGAATTCAGGATGTGTACATACATCACACACACATATATATTTAAGTGGAGAATTGAGGAGGAACTACATATTTCCAATGCCGTTTTGATCACTACAAACTACAACGAATCTGACTGTGGTGGTGGTGATTTGGTGATGTGCGAGTTGGTAAATTAATTCATTGCATCCATTTTTTGCACCTAAAACCAGCATCTTTCTTTGTTCATAGAAATCTTAAAGGTGGAGAGAAATGTTAGCATTGGACAATGCAACTTTCTTTGAACGCAAACACAACAAAAATGAAAGTAATCTTTCCAGGAAAATGCGCCAGGTACGCTCAAAATGTTTTTTTAGTGGAAGCAAAGTGCATCTATCGTTTATTTTCATGATATTCATTTATACGATCGCCTCCGTTTTCTCCCTTTGCCTCTTGGGAATATATACGAGTGTGTTCCTCGGTTCCTGTCAAGTTTCACAAGGCCATCGTCTCTGTATCTTGCACGTCTCAAGAGAGTCTCAGAAACGGAAATAAACTTCCCCTGTTGGGGTAAGTGGCATGATGATGAGGTTGAGGTTAGTCTCCAGTTTCATCATCATTTCCACCACCAAAAAACTTCTGAGAACAAGGGAAGGGGGTATAGGTAAAGGGCAACCTTAAGAAGAAAATGCCATTGCTCCAAATCAGAAATAATGTGGGCAAATGGTCGGACGGAATATATATTTATTTCGGAATTTGAGAAGAGCGTGTCTAAAAATGGAAACCGCGTTTGGGGAAGCCAAAAAGTAACACCACCACCACCACATTTTTTTACATGAAGAAACTCAAGAAGAGGAAGCCCCTCAGATTTTGTTGGGTGCCTTATGAACCCAACTTCCTAATGAATATATTTTTCCTGTTTTCATCAACGAGGGAAGCCGCAGTACAGAATTCTGAACAGAAACTGAAGTTTTTTTTGTCGCAAGTTTTCTCTCCTTTTCTTATTTCATTTTCGTTCTTCTCAAAAGACAGAGAGGAAGACAATGAATAACAAACACAATGTCAGATTTGCATAGACTTATTCTACCTATTAAGCAGCCGGGCTTCTCCACTCAAAAAAAACTTGTTCTTTTTTGGGGGGGAAAGAATAACTATATATCTCCTGGTCATAAAATGCAATGAGATGTGATGAGGATGAGATAATATAACGCAGATGTAGACCCGTTAAAAATCCTCATACACTTGCCAGCGACTAGCAAAAATTTTTACTGTATGTCTTTCAGGAATAGACGTTCGAACTTTAAACAAACAACATGTCCAGACGAAGAAGTTTGAGAACATTATGGCAAAACGGCCGTTTCCCCCAATCTTTTGTTCAAACGTGTCCATGTCAGCAGCAAGAAAGGGAGAGTATGAGGTCTTCCTGAATCAACAAACAATGACGTGGACAAACGGGTTTTTAATTACCTTTCGGCTCGTCTCATTGTCAGATCCTCCACAAATCCATGGAAAAAAGAAATCTCTTGTGTAGGTTTTTAGAGGAATGAGCTCGTGGAATACTAACGATCTCATTAAACGCAGCAGATTTTTCCTCAAAAGAAAAAAAAGAGTTTTTATGTGAGAGCAAGATGTGAGAAGTTTTTGTGACAATGATCATGATCATAAGCCATCTCCAGTTTTAGAATGAGTGCGTGTGTGGGGTTAACAACAGAGATGTGTGTTTAACCACGTATATCGTAAATTTTGAAGTTAAATGCATGTACCTCTATTTGTTGTTTGTGATATGTTCTTGACGGCAAGTGAAAGTAGAGAAATGTCAATTCTCGGAATTGACAATAAAAAGATGGAAATGAGGAAAATAATGCGCACAGGTGGGCATTCAACACTTACGTCGTCGGCAATAAAAGCCAGAAAATACAGTCACGCACAGCACACAGTATAATCGACAATCAGTAAAAAAAAGTCGTATGATTTACATGAAACCCTCACCCACATCGAATTTCTTCAAATCGTTGCATGGTTTTACACAAATTGAAGAAACTGATCAATTCACAATTCGACTGTAACAATCAATTTTATTGTAATTTCAAACATATTCAATTTTTTCTCGATCGTCACTTCACCTTCGAGTACAAGTTATTGACTTGCCTTTGCCACAAAAGTTTTTATTTCATTTAAGTTGTGTATCACTATCGCTTGTGGTGGTCTATGACTTTCCACTTTTACCTTGTCATTCGAATTCTGTCTCGTCATCGCATCATTTTCATATTGTGCATTGTGCAATCACGTCATATCATTCACCACATCGTTCGTTTTTGACAGCGACAAGGTATGGTTGTTAAATGCCATCATTAAAGAAGTATGAAACTCCATTGTGGAGTCCCATATATTTCTTCTGTTTTTGGTATGGAATGCACCTATACCCAAAACTCCAGAGTAGTGCAAGTGCACGCTTGACACTCTCGTTAGTCCTTTCGTTGTGGAACTCCATCACTTTAAACTTTGGTTATTAATCATCTCGTGAAGCTATGATGTAGCGTTGCATACTATTGTGATCTCTGAGCTCGCGAAGGACTCAAATGTTTTGACCTGGGCCTGGACCCTTGAAAGAAAAAATACACTCTCTAAAGCTTTTTTTCCATATAAGCATATAACCATTCAGTTAAATCAACAATGATAGGATTCTGCTTGATGTGTGACTGTGAGTAAGAGTTGAACAACAACCAGCATGATGTCGTCTAGCTCCTGCTGCACCAGAAAAAAAACGAAACGTGGTGGAGCCAAAGGGAAAAAAGTCAAGTGCTTGTTACTTCACTTCACAGCTAAGGGTAAAAGATGGATTGGGCACACACAAAAAATATGTACACCCAACAGGGGCAGAAGAAGAGGGACTGAAAAATATCCCGAACATGAAAATACATGAAAAAAGTTATACATTTTATGCATACCTTTACCTTTCTCAAGTATCATCTTGAACTGCTTGTTCTCTCAATGAGCTTACATGTTCACTTCTCAGATTCTGGGGCTTGATAGAAAACAAGGTCATTGCTCAAGAGACAAGACTCGATAAATGATCCGTTCACATTCACACACACACACACACAAAATCTTCTTGTCAAATAAATAGAAAGCTTATATGTATGTGGTCAGTTGTGAGATGTGACATCAGGAAAAGATTCTCATACAGAAGTCCAAGTTGTTTAGGTTATAATGTGGCATCATTCCTTCAATTTTATGATCATCATTCTTTACACGTCCACTACTCCACTAGTTTCAGTGGGATTTTCTTGTACGACAAGTTATAGAACAGATCGGAGAACGCACAACATGATTTCCATCGTGTTACTTCTGTTATCATAAAGTATCATCGTTTTTTTCTCTTCTTCCTTTATCTGTGAGCACGTTTCCTTCTTTCCGGATAATTTCCCCTCTGACACTTTTCCTCTCTCTCTCTCGTGTTGCTCCATCTGCATCCCTTTTATCCGCATCTGTGTGAAGCCACGCTCAGTTTAACCTGAACGTCAAGTGGCCCTTGAAGGAAGGATCTCCACGGGAAATCAGAAAGTAATGCATACCCATGTCCAGCTGCACAGTGTGACTCCGAAGACTTGTTCTGATGTGGATACTGGATACAGAATACAAACATATGAAACGGCATCAATTATCTGACTCCCTTCAGTCCTTCATTTTATATAATATCTGATGATATCGCAAGGGTAAAGAATAATTGTGGTAGTTTGTGTTACTACGAAAAAACGAAAATATTTCTAAACTTCAAAATAACTGACCAAAAATAGGTTTTGGAAGTGAATAATAAACCCTTTTTTTACCGATAAGGATTTTCTCAAAGAAAAACTTGCTCCTTTTCCCATTTGGTCGAGTTTGATTCGGTACGGATAATTAATAGATTTGTTATGTAAATTCCAACAATTCCCTTTGGTCAATGAATGTTCTTCTTTTCCACTTCCACCACCACCACACAATGACAGATACATTTAAGTGTGAAGGCGTTACATATGGCGGTTTTATTTAACGTTTCGGGCTCCACACCTTGTCAAATTCCTTTGTACAAATATAGGTGGGCTGCGAGAGCCATTGTCTTTAATGTTGTTCATTGCTGAAAACAAATACACAAGAGGGAAATGGAATAAAGTAAAAGTAAAGCCCAGAATGCAATTAGTATTTAATGAGGGTACGAAAAAGGAATAGTCCAAACTCCAAAAACCCATATAGTTCACTATTCACTTCACTCTGCGCTGCAGTTAAAAACACACGCTTGCCTGCATATTACAACCTTCCGCTAAGGCTCCGGATTATGCATGCAATTTTAATGGGCTCTTTCTCATTTTTACACATCTCTCTCGGAAAAACACATTACCCATCCCCACAGGATCTACATCACATCCCATCTCTCCACCTGCAATTGGTAATTATATGCGAACAGTGAAACACGAAACACGTATAAACAAAATCTCATCGTTTTGACCGACCTCCTCCTTTACAAGAATCTAATTTATGAGCACAGTGGAAGTCTCAACATATCATTATGTATTATGTCCATGATTACTTTTTTCGGAAAGAAGACCACAAGAGAAAAAACATTTTGGCGATGGAGACGGAAAGCTTTAAAAAAAACTCGTGAAGGTTGAAGTTGGAGATGCAGGTTGGTTGCATATGTGTGCACATTTTTTTCCTCTTCTTGTTCAGAGCTCACTTAAGCTCATTAGCGTGTTTTTGTGTTCCCAGTAAGTCTTCTCTGCTGGAGAGGAAGGAGTAAATGGGAAAAATGTATATATGTAACTTGCTCTGGACTCGAGTCTCACACACTTGTTTGAAAACGTTAAAAAGATGGAGGGAGAAAGATATAGCTCATTTAAATGATACTCCACAATGTTCGGCTACAGGTGTGGTCCGTGAAAACCATAACAGTAGTAATAATAATAGTCATCATCGTCATCATGGGTGTGCAGCTTTTTGTTCTCCTCTCGCTGGATAATATCTATGCAAAATAGGAAAATGTGTATGTGTATGTATGGAACTAGCTCTGGAGTCTCTGGAGCGCATAATATCTCTTCTGCAATAAAGAGTAATGGCATTAGGAAATAGAAAGGAGAATTACGTCTCATATTTCTTTCTTGTATCAAACCGACATGCACAGGTGCAGGTGGTGGACTCGAGCATATAAATGCACACTTTGTTTAGGTAGGTGCTTGTGTGCCTCACTAAATCTCCTCGCTGATATTTATAGCCTGGAGTTGTGTCTTCTATATTTCATTATTTGAAATGGAGTATTTACGCCAAGAATGGAAGAAGAAAAAACGAAGGATTCGTTAAGGTGAATGAAAGCGACTGTGTGATAAAATATCGAAGAAAATTTTTTCACAAAAGTTTGAGTTTATACACAAAACGTTGTATATTGCAACCCTCTGATTATGCATTTTCAACTTGTTCCTGTAACACAAGAGATCCAGCAATCTGTTACACTTGAGAAAGTCAGTGTTTTGTGTTGTTGTGCCTTTTTCTGCTCTTTTCCTCAAAACTTTCATTTTATGAAAATGCAACTTGCACTTTGGTTAGGGGACTCTCATTCAAATTGAGAGAGAAGAGAGTGTTCGTGCATGGCTGCATTTGCACACACGCAGCGCACATGGCTACACCGGAACTTTTTTCCGAGAGGAATAATATTTTCTGTATTGTGTTTCAATTCAAGATTTAATGTATCGTGGCTTACTTAGCATGATGCAAAAGGGATGTATAGTATAATCGGTCGAGTAAAGTTTCCTTTTTTCTTATTCACCCGTACTGAATTTCAATGAGAGTGTAAAGCACGCAGTGGTTTATGCTTGTAACTTGTAAGTAAAAGTTTACAACAACACATCTCTTGTATACGCATATGAAAAGAATCTGAACAGGGACGGTACTATATATGCATTATATTATTATATCATATATTCCTAGTTTAAATTTTTCTTTCCAGTAACTAAAATGAATGCATGCACAGCCATGAAATCTCTCCGATCTGCTCCATCAACCGAATCGGAACAGAGAAACTGGAAGCTGAAAAGGAAGAGAGAAAAAATACATGAAATGAACCCAAGCCCATGCCACGACAAGAATTTTTACCACAAGCAGAGAGGACTGACTGAGCTTGTTTTTCAGGGGTTTTGCTGTGTGTTCCTTGCTGTTGGGGTATTTTTAGAAGGCGAGAGCTTGAGTTGAGATGATGAGAAGGTCGAGCTGGAAAATGCACACTTCACTTGCTTCACTTTAAATGCAATCATTGAATCAAATCGGAGAAACTCCTTCTTTTTTCTTACACAAAGACGACATGCTGTAAATGTGTAGAGGAGAGAGAGAGAGAAGCCTTCAGCTTGTTTGAGGAGGCAGGCGAGGTTATTCAAATGGGGAGAGATGAATAAATAGAGTTTGTATTCGATTGTGTCATGTCAGGTGTGACCGCTGTGTGGTTGTCACACCTTCGACGAGCAAAAAAAACTAATAAAATAGAACAAGAAGACGAGGAGATCTCACGAATCGTGTATCGTGTCAGGCAAGTGAAAGAGCTCCTTGCTCGTGTTTTCATGTGTTGAGGAATGACAGGAGGGACGACCTCTAAACTCGAAAGTTTAAATTTTTTTCGTAAACATGTATACCCGATCGCTTAGATTGAAAATCTAATTTGTACTGTAACATGTAATGTATCACTCCTTAGATTCGATACTGTTTTGAAGTGTCACATCATTCAAACGCAATTTGTTTGAGAGAAAAGAGGAGATGAGGTCACTCTCGAGTACCCAAAGTATGACGTAAATGCAAGCTGTATTTTTATATATTTTCAGTAGGAAAAATTATGGCTGAAGTAGAAATTTTTAATCTTGAAAAGGTAATTTGTCCCCTCATTTATAATCATGGTGTTAACTGATGTTTTCCCATTTCACGGATGTAATGTATGTAAGTTCATAAAGGAACCTATATATGCGTATGGAAGATTCACCTAACTTTTCGTAGCACTAACCAAAGGTCTGAAATACAAGATGACATAAAGTTTATGACATTACAAAAGAAGTTTTTTATTTCGTTCTCAGAACTATCGCCATATCCATTTTACACTTATAACGAGAACAAGACTTCTCTCTTCTTTCGTCGTGTGTGGCTATACGCTATCCAATTACAACTGGGTCTCTCTCTATGTTGTCTAGAGCTGTTGTCCGAAAAAAAGTTCACTCACCCATTTTGAGGAAAACGTCCACGCATAAACGTATAATATGTTTACTACAGGGGTGTGCTGCGATATTTAGCAAAAACATAATAATAGTAAATAATAATTTTAGAACTGTCTGAAGAGAGCCCTTGTAGGATCATAATCATTTATTCTCAAGTATGTTGTAAGTAAATATGATTCGGCATGAATTATGAAGATGAAGGCTAATGATAATGACGAGGAAAAGGACGAACCTTTTCTTTTAATTGCGAAAAAGTTATTGAGCTCAAGCTCATCTTGCATTATTGCATGTTAGAAATACAACTGTCTGATTTGCTTATAGACATGCGGACGATAGATACTTTGTTGAGGAGATTCAAAATTCAGACTCAAGTTAACAATCTAGTAAATCTAATGGAGCGTGGGATGAAAAAGAGATGCAAACACATGATTTTGATTTTGGGGCGCACGCTCGTAATTATGAAATGATAGGAGACGGATATTATTTCAAAATGACGTTTGCGTGTGTGGATGATGTTTACAAGATAGTACGACATCCTACAATTGCTTCACTTGTTGACAGATCTGACTAGTGCTGGTGAATAGTTCCAAGTAAACTGTAAACTCCATATCCATACCAGTTTTTATATTCTGTTTGCACCTTAGATCTTAAGCACACGTAGGATTCAAAATGTAAATCTTTTAATGCCTTAAAAGGTGCGACCGAATTGCATGCTGGCAACAATTTTTGCTATCATATCGTAACGTTTTGGCTCTCATCCAGTCAGTCCAATTTTGAAGAGTTGAAGTTGAAATCGACAAAGTAATAAAGTTAAGCGTGACTGCTGAATTGCCTTTTTTATTCTTGGACTTCGTGTGGGTTCGTAAGATGTGAGGTAAGAACCACAAATTATGCCATCATGTGTGCATGAAGATCTTCTCGTCCAATAATAGTTTTGTTATGGAAAAGTGATGTTCACTTTGATGCTGGCAACCTTTCAATAAAATGCTTGTTTTGCTGATGATGATAATGACCCTCAAATTATGTAACCCGTTATTTATTTACTTTGGTTTAACAAGAAAACTACTTGAATCGCATAGGGTTTCGTTTTGTGGTTTTATTCTTTTCGTTCTAAATCCTATGTAAATATGTTCATACCGGTCAAAATGAAAAGCATCAGCAACCCGGTGCCCACAGCATTCCCTCCTGTCATCACTCCATCACCATCATAAAATCGATATATTATATTTATATTTCTGTGAGAATATCAAATGAAGATAAAACTCATGCCTTTTATCCATTCATGAGCTACTGCATTTTGCTTTGTCAATTTAGATAATTCAGAAAGAAACCTACAGCAGCTTTTGTTGTCTGGCTGGATATAGTAAGAATGTCTTGCGTGAATCGAATCGAGCTCCATTTTGTCCCACACAAAACGAAAAAGCGTAATTTTCTTGTCCAAATTGTCAATATTTGTTCCTTGACACTATGCCATCATAATTTCCCATAATTCCAGAATACAAGTTGCTACCAGACATCTGACACTTCTCAGCGCATGAATACCCTGACAGTTTAGTCGTGAACAACTCCAATATGTATATAGAAACTCCTTCTCAGGCAAATATGAGGTTGCTGCGAGGAAATAAGTACAAGCTTTCCACGAATGGTTTAAATGGGTGGGAAGCACCTATTTCTAATATCAACACTGCAGAGAGAAAGAGTAGCTGAGGAGTTTTTATGACAATTAAATCAGTATGTAACACAATATTATTTTGATTTACTCATCATCATCATCATTATTTACGAACGGGGATTCCCATTATTATTTCACTTCAGTAGGCAAACAAGAATATGTTAAGGTAAACGAAGAGGGATGGATGAAGATGTACTTTTGGGAGGTTGTTGAGATGCATGAATTGTGCGTAAAGGTACAACACTTTTGGGAGGGTTATTTTCTCGGGGTGTATTAGGTATTTATGAGACTCAGAACCTAATGCTCAGCGAACAAAAAGCATATTGTGTTGTAAAAGTGTAATCCAGATGAGTTTTCTGGTACAAGCTTGAGAGTCCCATGTTCCGTGTGTGTGTGCGTTAACCAAACATGCGTCGCGAACGAAATGTGTTCTTCGTGTCTCGTCTGGCATGGCATATTATAGTACAACTTTTGGGAATAGAGTGAGAGAAGGGTTTATTAGTGGGACTTTGACAAGAAAGGCTGTTGTGTCAGAGGCGCAGGTAATGTAAATAGAGAATAGAAGTGCAGGTGGGTTCCTTCCCATTTGTGTTGTTTGTGTCACCAGAGTCAGTCACTCGGAAGCATAAAAGTCTCTACGGCATTTCCAGGGAAGACGGTTACATAACGTAATCATGTCTGCGTACACATTGGGCTCTATGTGTTAATAGTTAGGTGTACACATAATGCGTAAAGGAGAGAGAGATACGAAATGCTGTCAACTTTGTTACAACTCTCAAATTCGAAAAATATAAATTTCAATATGTTGATTCTAGATCCCACCGTTGAATTACTCTTTTTCTCCGAGCGTAATTGACTTTCTTCAGAGTTCAACGAAAAGCTTCACATGGCCAATTAGATGTAACGAGACCTTGTAGATTAACATGAGCCACATTCCAATTCTATTTTTTACAAGAACATGTCTTTATATTCGAAATAATTTTTTTATACATTCTCCTTCTAATTGCAAACATCTTCAGGCATAATCTTTTCTTCGATCGTAAAAAATCCAACACGACCTATGGAATTAAATGTCCTCCGATTATCTTTCAAATATTCCGGACGGAGTACAAGTCAAACTGAAAATTGTGGAGTGACCAGAATACGGACTAAGCTCAGCCAGCAGACAATTTTTTGTGTGCATGAGTAAACCCCGAAAGAGCATAAGTAAAACCATGATCTGATAACATTTTCGCCTGCTCGTTGACAAAACAATCACTCCGCTCCACACTCGACTCGTTGACTCAGGAATCAGTGGTACTGGAATGAGTGTTGTTCGAACATCCTCCATTCATTTTTCATGAATTCCTCCCTGCTTAAATAAGGGAAGAGAGAGAGAAGAGGAGTGGATTTAGGGAGAATTTCCGTTTCAAATGTTTACTTCACACTCGGTGTGATTTCCTTAAGGATTACAGAGGGAGACATGAAGGCACACATGTACTACTCACTTCACTTCTCGGTCTAATGTTTTTCTTAGGGGATTCCTGAACTTCTTTTACGACTTCCGGTTTCTCTCTTCTCACTCCTCCTCGCGAAAATCCTGATTGATATGACTTGTGTTAAGTGTCGTCATTGATGCCATGCTAGACGTCACATTCACAAGACTACAATATATCAATAGAGATTTGCAATCATCTTATTTTTTGCATGTTAAATGCGAAAGAAGTGTAATTATTGCGAGTGGTGTAAGAGGTAAATGCCTCTCCTCCCACTCACACACACACACACAAAAAGTAAAATGCTTATAAACTCTTTCTGTTGCTTGTCTGTCAAGATGGAAGCAGAGTATTAAAGCAACATGCACACATCTCTCGAGTCTTGAAAGCATTCAAAAAATATTTTATCCTCTCCTCTGGATCCTGGAACAAGAAGACAAATGAGATGACAGACAAATTATTGCCGACATTAGTCTCTGTGCCACACAGCTCATTATGGTGGAGTTGATCCATAAAAAGTTGCTCAACTCTAAAGGAGTAGCGCGAGCGCATCTCCGTATTAATTTCAGTTTAGTTTGAAATGCGCTCAAAATAAAGTAAGATGCTTTTCCTACTTCCATTTCATTTTCCAAAAGACAAAGTTTCTTCCCAGTGGAGAATGTAGAGTCGTCATACACAAAAATCCCGTTTCATCATCAAAACAACGCTCATCCTAACTCTAACAGTGCTTCATTGCACAAGCTAAAATTAATCACAGCAGCACTGCTGACTTAAGGTGTCAGAACTGCATAAACAAAAAAAATAAATGCTCGCTTTAGAAATTGTTTTTATGTTGGGTTCTTTGAATATAAACGTCATGTTGCATATGTATATACACTTATTTTCGAATTAAAAACCCAAAGTCAATTTACGTTTCTCATTTAAAAGTAAAATCGATTCTTCGCCTCACAATTGCCCACATTAACACTCGTCCTGAATAATATATTGAATTGCGCTGAGAGGAGATCGATAATATTATGCTACCTTCGTAAGCGTCCGTACATTAGTTTAATCACATTGAAAATTATAATTATGTGCCGCCTTCCACATTTCACATTTTCTCAGCACGAACACGAATAATACTATTTGACCATAGCTATTTGCTATTTCACTCCTTGTTTCTTGCAAAGCAAAATCATAATGAATTCTCACGTCATTCAGGCATGTAAGGATTTTCTGGCCAGGGCTTTATCAAAAATCACTGTCAACCAGTCACCACGCATTTCCCCTCACTACTCTCTCTCTCTCTCTCTTTGTATAAACACATTTGAAATATATGACCGACCATTTCACGTTCTCTCCATTTTTATTATTATGAAAGCTATATATACACACACTCAAGTCGACAAGAGAAAATGCCACTGCCATCATCTCATCAAAGCTTTGCATAAGTAGACAACTCTACTTTATTGCGCCTTGGAGGAAATAAAGCTCCAGCAGCTTTTGTAATTTTATATATGGAAAAGGAGCATGTATTTTTTCTTCTAGAAAAATAATAACACGACGAGAGTGAGGGAGAGAAAAGGAAATTAGAATTTGGAAAGGAGAGAGAGAGAGAGAGTTTGAGACTTAAGAAGGGGGAAATTGGCTGGTTGAATAAATGGTGATTTCGCCTCATGTTTTCCTGTCACTCAATTATAATGCTGGAGTAAACCCGAGAAAACTTTGTTTTTACCCGTTTTCATATTTTAAAGGGCGATCCAGAGAAAAAAAGTTCCAAAAAAATCCCCTGTATTTTTTTCTTCTCTCTCTCTCTTCTTGGCAGCAGGAGTTGGTGAATGATTTGTCGAGAGCGAAATGTGAGCCTGTTTTTGGAAGCAGGCAAATGACATGTAATAAGCTGGAGGAGTAATTTTGCACTTTTTTACTCTCAATTATTGTCCCGTCCCGTGTTGTATATTTTTCCTAGTCGAATGTTTTTTCTCCTCGCTTAGGTTTGTTTATTAGAGGAAATTATTAATTAGCGAGTGAAAAACGCGAGCGGAAAAAGAGCGAACGAATTATGTGAAGTTGTAGGAAGAAGAAAAAATCTGAGTATGTTCGTAGTTTGTAGTTTGCTTTATTCTTTTAACTGTTTTTTGTGTTCTCCGTGTTTTGTCTTCTTGACTGACTTGGCAGGGAAATGAGAGCGACATATGAAGATTGGGGAAAAGAGGATGAAATTGCTCTTAATTAGCCTGAACATGCAACAATGACTTTTGAAAAAAGTTTCTTTTTTTTCTTAGAGAAAAATACTTTTCTGTACAGTTTAGCTTTGGAAAAAGTTATATATTGTTTCCCAGCTCCAAGAATGAAAAAAGAATGTAAGTTTCCAACTTGTAAATTAACTTTCAGTTTAAGAATCACGGAAATGAGAAGAGCAAAATCGAGCTTCGCATAAAGAGTGGAAAAATAATTTAGACACACAGACGACATACATGTACTACGTTTTTTCTTAAAGTGGCTATAATGATATTCTCCGTTCCAATTCGAGTTGGAGTCTGTGCCACATAAATTTGTTGAATTTTGTGTTTCATTTCAACCTTACTACCCGTCGTATACTTTCCCTGTTTGAGCTTTTGTTCAATGTAAGATTGTCATCCTGAATTTTTCGTCCGAACTTCGACTTCTACCCTCTAGATCAAAGATAGATCAGATACATTGTATAAAGTAATGTATGTCAAATCAAATAATATATTATGTCCTTGTAATAACTATTAGATGCACTAGAACCATAAGTACAAAACAGGGGCAGTAAATTTTCAATAAACGAGACAAAATTATTGCCATGTATAGCATAATTTTCCCCTTGTTGCTTTTGTGAGAAAAGTTTGGATAAAAGGAAATAGGAAATGCGTTATCGGGAAAAGCAATATATACAATTTACAAGTCACAATGAATGAGCGCAAGTACTGGTGAATGAAGCTTAGGGAAAAGAGATGAATAGAGAAAGTTCCTTTAGTAAAAATATGTGGCAATCAATAAGCTTCCATTCCATTTCCAGGCATTCTTTGTCGTACTTTTGGGGAGGAAGCGCATTAGCACAAGGGAAAATGATTGAAGGAGGAGAGAGCGAGATGAGAATGCCTCTTGGGGATATGCATCTTGTTTTCCCCTGGAAGACCTGGAATGTCGTTTGCATCAGTTTCCCCGTTGTGCATGCCTCTGCACATTTTTGCATTCGGAGAAGGAAGGGGAGGAAAAACCGGGCTGAAGGAGTATAAGTTTACATGTGACTGGTGACATTAACAATGAGATATTGGAACACAAGACCGGGGAGAAGAAGTAGATGCGTACGCGTGCAAAGGACAGCGAGTGTTTTGTTACTTGTAGCTTTCTTCCTCTGAAGTTTTATTGCATTGCAATGAAACTTCATACAATATTATCCCCTCCTAACACAAGGAAAAGATAAAACATGCATCTTTCGCCTAATTTTCAGGGGTTACGTTGCTAGTTTTACAGAGTTTTATCATTTCATTCCGTTTGTATTTCTTTTGTTCCTCTATTATGAACTTTCTTATATGCTTTCGAACGTATACAGCACGCACAAACCACAGACACTTCCAACCTACATGTTACTAAAGAACACGAAAGCTAAAACATATTTTGTTGACGACGTTCTATTGTGTAAAATTTCACTTGCGTAAAATTCTGCTCGAATTGATAAAATTATTGAGTAATTGTCCGCCACCAATTACATAAATCAGCCTTGTTGAAAAATTGCTCATGAGAAAGGCACTTACAGATAAATAAATCCAACTTGTTAACCCCAATCTTGAAAATTATGATCCACCAACACAACATGATTGCATATATACAGTCCAATTAGTGCTACTTTCACTACCTCGGATAATTGAATTGGTAATGAGGAAAAGCTCGTAAACCCTTCGTTACGCGTATTACGTCCGTGACATAGCGCAGGTAGCATATACGTACTCTACTAGGCTGACTGGATAAAATAAACTAACAACAGGGACGAGTGAGTTGTACGAAGAAATAATGAAGTTGCGCAATAAAATACGAGGAAAAGGAATTAGGCAACTCTCACGTGGTAATTTCGCTTGTCAACTCGGTAAGACTCACTTCCGCTTGTTGATGAAATGTATAATAGTAGCATTGCCCTGATAAGTATGCCAATAAAAGCCACACAGGAGGACGAGAGCCGTTTTATGCAGTGTGTGGTTTCGCTCATGGTGAGTGCACAAATGAGGAAACTTTTCAATATGCCTTTCACCATGCTTCATTTTCATTTCAGTCGTCAATATCTTCATCATCGTCATCATCATCACAGGTTTCCATATTACGTGTATTTTGTTTGGAGTGCGAGTTCCTCCTCGTCGGAGTGAATGTAAAACTTAATCATCTCTCTCTCCCTCTCCGCTATTTGCCTTTTCTCTGCTCCAACTTTAACTAGGCGCAAAAGCAAGCCTTTCATTCATTCCACATCAATTCAACCGAAGCATATGGAAACTGACTAGTGACTAGTACAACTATAGAAAACCCTTTTAGTCTTTCGTTAACAGAGGAGAACGCTGCTGTCTAATGGCATTTCATAAAGTTTACTGAACTCACGACTCCAATTTCGCTTTTACTTTTTTGTGCCCATTTTCCTCCTCTTTGAAAGGGAGACGTGGAAGAGGAGAGGATGGGAAATGGGTATCTAATGAAAATGGAAAATGATTGCTTCATCATCATCCTCCTCATCAACAGTCCTAAAGTTACAAGTCACTGGAAAAGTTATGCTTATGAATTTATACTCACATAATATCCATCAGATCAGGTATGACATGAATTCAGCCGTGAAGTGTGGAACTGTGAAAGTCTATATGACTTTTTGAAGTATGGAGTGGATGAGTGATTATTGATTATCCATTCAAGTTTAGACCTATGGAATATATGGCTCCTTTTCTCTCATTTTCGTGACAAAATCGTAGAGTACACCATGTCGATCTACCAGGTTCCATATGTCAATATATGGTGTGTGGGTTCTTTGGAACAAGTTGGTTGACCCGATGTTTACACCTTTTAATGGTGACTATGGACTATATACGTACGGACCACTCCAGTTTTCTAAAACTTCGTTACAAATTCTAAAAAACTTCAAAAGCTCCACTTCCACTAGACCACTTTGAGGGCTGCCTTTTCATTTCTGATTTCATACAAAATGCAATTAACAATATTATCGGTTCGCTACAATCTCAAGTAGAAAATTTTTCCAAAAAATGAAATGGTGATTGACTTTAAGTGGGCCATTCCACACTCAAAAGTCCAATTCTCTTCAAACGCGCCAGGGAATCCAAAAAATAAGTTTTACGAATCATCAGAATTCTTTGTGCCAAACCCACTTTTAAAAAGTTTATTGATAAGAATTAGATTTTTTCACAAGAGGGTCTAATATTTCCATCAAAGTCGTCCTCAGAGAGTGACTTTGACTTTAAAATTTGGTTCAGACATTCAGAATCAGAACAAGACCCTCTCTTTAAAGTTGAGGAACTCATATAGTTTGAGCAGTTTACCATCTAACTTCGTCAAGTTCCGAAATGGAAGTTTCTCTCTTCTTTCTCAAACGACAACAACACTTGTCGCCTTCATTTTACTTTACATGTCACACTCACTCAATTCTTCTCCTCTGATTTTTTTTCTCATTGAGCAACCAACTGCTTTGGGATTTCCTCTCTTCTGCTGTGTTTGCTCCACTTCTCTCCTTTGTAAAAATACTCTGGGTGTGATGATGACGGGGAAAGGGAGATTCGCCTGCTCTCAATCCTCAATCTCGAATGCTATATCCTCGCACAAGTACAGAACTTAATTGTATTTATTTTACAAAAGAGGAGACAAAATATATTCCGTTCATCCAATTCAGTGTGACGGGGTTGGAAAATGGGAAGTTGATGGAGAAGCAGAAAGAGAGAGGATATATGCGATGACTCATTTGACAATGTTGAGACCTCTTTGTCATTTGAGAGATTTTTGTCGAAGGATGGATGGCTGAGCATGTGTAAGATTTTCTATGGACTTTACCCCCTCCATAAAGAAACTTGGAGCTGTCAGTGTTCATCACACTTTGATGCCTTCACATTTAGCCATACACACACTCTTTTGTGTCGTATATACGTATACTATTTTCTGAATCTGTGAGATGTGATCTTGAAGTGAATGCGGAAGCTTGTTGTTGGTAAAATGGTAAATAAGGAGAAAAAAGCTGTGTGTGCTGACTCCATCCATCAAAACGATTTTCCTCCTTATTTGCTTTTCAGATAAACACGCGTATATTTTTTCCATCTCATTCAACAACTCGGAGAGCACTTTTTTCTAGAGCAGCACACGTTCAAGCATTTTCCTACACTGCTTGAGCATTTAGATTTTTCGTAGAAAGCATGAATCATGCAACGTGACACTTGACGAAGATCCCGGAGAATATTTTGTGTGATGGGATGACGATGATGATGTGTGATTGTGACCAGGATATGGATTGAGTTGTGTGTGGGATGTGTGTAAATATCCTATATACTTTCTCTCTCTCTCCAGTAATCCACAATATCCACATAATAGACACTTCATTAAGGTCACATTACTGATATTTTTTCTGACATGAACAAAATATATTTTTTTCCTGGAAAAGCGAGGGGCTGAACATCCCTTTGTTTACTCTCCCGAAATGGAATTTTGTGGCTGGAAATTGTCTACACATAAATTCGTCAACATATTTTCCTGATGGGAATCGATAAAATTGTTCGCCTCCTTTCAAAACGTGTCTAGTTTTTATCACAAGACAAGAGTGCTTCTATTTCCAGAGGGAGGATCGTGTGTAGCTTTTGGCGATCACACATGCCATGACATACATATTTAGAGGGACGATGATGACATGTGGCAGTTTGATGAGCTGTGAAAGCAAGTTCGAGAGCACACAAAACAGTAAAATAGCTTCAAGTTTCCAGCTGCAAACTGAAAGCACATGCATAAACATTGCCATCACCACACCACTTCCGTCTTCACTTTCACATCTGCGTCTGGAGCGGAACCCAAAAAAAACTTCTTGAAACGACCAAAATAATGCGCAAATATTATGCGTGTATATCAACCAACTATCATTTACTTCTCTTTCTCTAGCATTCACCACGACAAGAATATAACTGCGATAAAAAAGGAGGAATGCTAATTGAAATTGCAAATAACTTGATAATATCTATTGCATGATGTGTACATATAAGTATGCACGCTCGTATTCTAAATGGTTTGCAGCTCTCACGTCAACTTGGAGGAACTTAAATGTCTCAAAGTGACTAACCACAAAAATATGACTACAATTCACATTTTTGCTATGTGAAACATACAGCCATGATTAAATTGCTGTTATTAGCATTCGAATTCTCATCGTCTTCTCCCTTTCTTCCTTGTCTAGTTGGAGTTGACTTTAACTGTCAAGAAACTGAAAGAACACATGTCACTGTCATGGGATATTGGTGCTCGCATATTATTATACATTTAGCCTTTTCTCAGACTGTTGCTGCTTAAAAGAGTTAAAGTAGAAACTTATTGAAAGCCAGAAAGAAATTCTCGTGCACATATTTTCCGCTGCAGTTCCACAACGCATGAAGCCATCAGCAGACGCAGTGAGCTATAACTTGTTATCATCTTTTTGCTCCCATAAGTTCACCTTCTTCCATTTTCGATGAATGTTTGGAGGAGAGCTATTAAAATAGAAGCTTTAATGTGCATATTGCACATGCTCAAGTAATGTAAAGGAGAGTAATAAGGAAAATGGATCATAAAACTTGTGATTTTTTTTCTTCGGTACAAAGTAAAGTACGGATAGAAACAGAGGAGAGGAGTTCGTACATACTTTGGTAATCAGGGAGAATCCAAAAGCCACACATTTGCACATAACGTCATAATATGCAGAACATTTCGAATAAGGATGGTTTTGAGCTTTGACTAATCGTAAGAGGAAGATATTCGTTTGGAAGAAGAATAAGATTTTGTTGGAGCGCGGGTTGCTCCCAACTTGGCAACCTCAACATTTCCATCTGAAGCTGCTCTTTCCATGAGAGAATTCCCAACATCATCATCAGCAATTTACTAAAGGATTTTTTTTTCTCTTCCTCTTTGGCCACCCACAAATTCCACAAAGAAATAATTACAAGAGTGCAATCCTCGTGGAAGGAAGAAAAAATATATATTATCCGTCTTGAAGTATGTTGGTATATTCCAAGTTAGACTCTCTCAGAGACATTAACAGGAAGATGAGGATCAAGAAAGAATGAGGATTTGGAAGGGGAATTTTTTTGGGAATAAAAATGGTCATGTTAAAAAAACTGCATTGCATAAGGGAAAAAACAGCTGCTTTTTTTCCTGTAAGCTCCACCACGCATAGTGATCATTACGAAGGCTTATGTTTATACAGGCTCAGTTGCTACTTTGCACTTTCAAACATTTGTTCTCCAGAGCGGATCCGCTCCAAATGTAAATGAATACAGGCGTGTGCACACTCTCTCGCACTCACACACATTTTCATTTTCAGGAATGGCAACGGAAGTGAGAGGAAGACATTCGATTCAGGAAGGAGAAGAATGTCTACTGCATGGAAGACAATGGGGTGTGAGTGCATCAATGGAAATGTAAATGAATATATCGAACTATTTCTAGTTTCAGCACTAGACCAGAAGACAATGGATATTATGGTTATATGCAAAAAAAAATCTCTAATATCCTCGTTGCAACACATTCGTGCTGTATGCCAAAATGAGAATAATCCTCCGATCCTCGGAAAAGAACGGCTACGAAGAAAAATGAAGGCAAAAGTCAAGCTGTGCAATGGCATTACGGTTCATACTCTTCATTTTCTTTTCCTTTTTTGCTTTATTGGATCCTTAAAGAGTGTAATCCTTATAAGAGGACACCATATTTTCCAATAAACTTCACCATTTTCTTTGAACAAGTCTATGCAACGTGCAAGTGTCTCTATGCTAGTTGCTCCGGATGGTCGTTGTCGTTGTTGTATTGCTTTAGCGAATGCAATCCGCTTAAGTAAGCTGAGAAGAAGAAGGCGAGAATCGAGAACGGAAAGCATTTCCTCAAGAAATCATTTCTTCACATCTTTTGTGGCTTTTATGTGTACAAGACATAAGTAAGCGAGTAGTTGCAACAAAATGACTTTGTTCTTCCCTTTGGAATATAAGAAGGAGCACACATTTTCTTTGAGTTGACTATGTGGTTATTGCCGTTTCGTAAATAAATATACATAGTCAACAACACAAAACTCATTTTTGTTTTCCATCCCCCCATTTTTCGAACCTCTTTAATCCTTTTATCTGCATTTTTTTCGCTTCAAAAGAAAAAAAATCCTTATTATACTCAATGCACACATATAAGCATAGACACACACACATGTGTGTGCGTAAGAACTTGTTCAACTTGGAATGTACAAATGTTCAAATCGTTTTCCATGAAATTGACTGCTATTTTGCTGACTGGTCTCCTCAGATAGCGCTTCTTGTCTCCAGAAAGTCTCACACGACACGACAGAGTGAGAATGGCGGCAGTGCCAGCAAAATAAGTTTTCCCTTCAGCCTCAGCAGCATTTTGTTTTTGTAGAAATATGTTAAGGGAAACCGTATTTGAAGCTCAGTTTCTAGTTTGGCTCAACTCTGGAAATTTTCGTTGGAACTGAATTGTTGGAATGGGATACGACAAGTGAACATGTGATGAGCCAAACTTGAAGGCAAAACTTTTTCTGGCTTTCACTCAAGCCAAAAAATAGTGATCAATTTTCTCTTTTCGTCTTCACTCTCAAAAAATATATATATTTATTCCCAACAGTGGCATAAATACTTGGAGGAGAAAAGGTATTTGCTAAATGCAAAATGGAGTCGGCAATCGACATATAAAGCCAAGAAAATAAAATCCTTATAACTTTGATGAAGCACACATATATTTCTTCTCAAGTGCTTATATATATGCTCTCGCACACACATCTTCTTTTTCGTTGCTGAAAGTGATTGAGAGACAGAATTGGAGACCTCAGCTGCTTGTTTTCTAAATCAGTTTTCTGGTGTAACTAGCGTAAATCTCAGGACAAAAGAAAAATATGCTGAAGCAGTTGGCATTAAGCGCTCACAGCCAGTTGGCTGAAATCAGTCAGTCTTCAATCATTCTTTCTTGAGGTCTGTTTTCCTTCTCTCTCTCAACCTCATCTCTCAAGAAGATCTTCTTCCAGTTGTTGCTTTCCCCTCCTCCAACAAAAGAAAAAGAGCCACCACATAGAGCAAAGCGAAAAAAAACCTCAAAGAAAACGGGGAAGACCGTAATTAGATTACATTTATTGTGTGATGGTGAGCCGTTAAAGGGTCAAAAAAATATTCTCTCTTTTTGGAAGAATATATCCGTATGGTTTCTCAAGATAGAGAAGAAGAAGCTTTGGCTTTTTTCTCTTCATGCTTCTTTTTCTCGGATTTGTGCTTCCCAAAATCCCAACCAAACCAACCCTGAGTAAAAATGCTCACACACATCACACTTTGCCAACTCTCTGATCCTCGCGTCTTCTTTGGTAGCTGACTCCGTTTTTCTTCTGCTTTTGTTCCTTGTTCGCTTGGGATAAACGAGTTAATAGCTCTCCTCCGGCCGTCTTTGTTTCTACAGATTTTTTTTTCGTTCAAGATAAATGGGACGGGTGACACTTGAAGGGTCAAGTGAAAATGTCACGTTCGTGAGATTACTCCACCATGCAGCTCCACATTTTCTGCCACACTCGTATGTTTTTTCTGTGTGAAATGTGAAGAATAATGTGCTTTGTGAGCTGAGTTGAGAGAGAGAGAGAGAGAAGTTAGAAGCAGATGTGGATATGTATTTGGGGGATGAATTCGTGACATTTGCTTGAACTCCGTGAGAGATTATGAGTGTGAGAGTGTGAGTCATTACGAATCTTGTACGCTGTGGCATTTATTTTTGGTTATGAGGTTCTGAGCAGAGTCGATAATTTCTTATGCACATACACACACAATCACACAGAAGTTGTGTTCATATTGCATCTTGATTTAATTAAAGAGCTTGTTATCTTTTTCTCGAATGAGATCAATTAGCAGAACATCGGAAATGAATTTAAGACTTGGCGACATTGGTCAACTTAGAGCAGGTTGATCATAAATCAGAGGATAACTCGGGGAAGCTTTTAGAAGGAGAGCAGACATCATTAATTTCCCAATTTGATCTTGCATTGACAAGTTTATCTACAGCGTGGGAGAGCGAGTGAGCTGTATTCAACGAGTGATCCGTGTTATTGCGCCTATATCTAGCGCCTTTTATTAAACTCACATGAGCATTACGAAAAGGAAAATCCATGGATTTCGCGATAGTTTGCTTTAACGGCTTACTTCCTCAAACGTAAATTGTTATTGACTGACAAATACCATGAACTTTTTTTTGGAGAAGAGAATTTTTTTCCAGTTGCAGACATAAGGGCAGAAGCCACAGCCACGCGCGTTATCTTGGAGGAAGTAGTGAGTAGCTTTTCTCAGGATTTTGTGCCGTTAAAACAGTAAAATAAAATAAACTTTTCATCCCTTTCTTGCTGTTTTATGGGTTTCGCGGACTAGGGAGAGAAGGAAGAACGTGCACACTACACGACTTTCATCCTCCAATTCACATCTTCTTTCTTTCGAGGTTTTCGTACGTGAGATATGCGGATATATGAATCTTGAAGGGGTTTTGGGTTACGCATGTTAACCTTCTCCAACATAGATACGAGCATTTGAGGGAGAACGCTACGGTCTGATATGCCATGTAGCAAGCAGTGATTTTTATGACCGGAGATTGAACGTAAAAAAGTCACCAAAAAAGCGAGTCTAGTAATGGTAATAACCCGAAGGCGAGGGACTTTTCGTTCGACTAGAGAAACACGCTAATGAAAACATTGTTGCTCTGCGTTGCCTGCTCCTTCTCCGTTAGCTTCTTTGTTCCAGGAGAATGGAGAATGTCTTCTGTCTCTGCAGATTGTTAGCATTTTGAGTAGAGAGAGGGGATGTGTGTAAATGAAATTATATTCGAGTTTGAAGAAAAATCATTTGAAATTGTAGAGCTTTACTCTTGTTTCCCTTTCAACGTTTTCATTACATCAAAGCGTAGAAGCAGTAAAATAAAAAAGCAGTCACTGGAGATATGGGAAAAACCACGAAGTTCATAAAAGAATTATGAAGTCTTTTTTTAAAGAAAAGAATTACGTTTTGTGGTTTTAGGGCAAGGGATGTGAATGAGATGTGTTTTACTTGGAGGAGTTGTTCACATTTTAAAAATAGCACTTGTGGGGGCCGACCCGAGACATTTAGAAGAGATGAGGATGATGATGAGGGTTCTTGTTTTTTTATTTCTTCACACTATTTTCCATTCCTTTTTTATTATTCCTTTTTAAAGGAGGAATAATATAAGGTTTCCCTTTCTCTCTCTCTTGTGTATGCTCAAGGGTGTTCTGTTTACTTTCATTAGCAATATATTCACACCCTCGAAGAATCAACATGATGATTACATGATGACATGTGTGTAATATTGTAATCAAAAAGTTGTATTGTTCTTTACGCCTTGTTTGAACTAAACCTTCCAAAAGTCCAAGACGAGGATGAGAAATGAGGATGAATGCAAAGCTTTGTTCTTTCCTAAATTCCGAATTCGCTACGGAAGTTCTGTGCGTAGCTTTATTATTTTGCATTCACAGAACGAGCATATAACGAACGTTTGTGGTGGAAAATGTTACATCATCTCTTAAAACTAAATAGTTCTTTTACATTTGCATAAAGTAATTGCCTTTTTACGCACAAAACTTATTTAAGATATGAAAGTTTGAGAGGAAGAAATCGTGCGAAAAAATTTCACAGTGAAAAGTTTTAGTTTCATCGTTCCTTTTAGACCAGACACGATAAAAGCATATTATTGCCTGAAGCGACAGCCTGATTTTTCCTCTTTATACTTTCCAGTTTCAGCTTCAACTGTCCAGGAGAAAACTATTTGGTTTTGGCATGCAAAACTTTGCAAGCTAAGCGAAATGTATAGAAGAAGCACACACGCCTAAAATATTTTGTAGAACTTTCTTTTCATCATAAGTATATGCTTCAAGTACAAAACTGCTTCATTTCTATTTTCCTTCAAAGGTCTTGAAAGGTATACGCGTGTTTGCACGCATTCATGCGTGCAAGATGGACTGAAAACATGAAAATAAATATGAAAGGGTTATTCATGCGTCCACTGCCAAAATCCATTTGGTTGCTTCTTCCCTTTTTCCAGTTTCTTTCCTTTTCTTCGCAACAACAGGTCTAAAAAGCAAACAACTATCATCATCATCATGACATGATGGCCTCCACTATCATATCTTTGTGGGCATTTACGAGTGTGTATGTACTCACGCATTTTCTCATTTTGATATAAAATGAAAATGCTACAAGTCAAGCCATAATAATGTTTACACACTCTATATCCATTTTCCTTTTCATACTTGATGTGGGTTACAGATACACTATATTTATATAATATATCCCTTTTTAGCGGACAGCGAGGAAAACGAGCGAGGCTCGTTTAGAGAAATGAATGTTCAAGTCAGTTTCCCACAAATTACCTGCCATATAATCAAAATGGGATTTTCTCCAGAGAAGAATACGGCACAATAAATCCTGAGATAATCTCCGCTATGCATATCCATTCATTCAACTTAACCCTTCAGCTTCAAATTGCACCTTTATTCACGCAGGTAAAAGGTATTTTATACAAATACGTCTACGCACACACAATTCGCCAAAAGGAGAAAAACGCACTTGCACTCTCATAATAATTTTTTTGGAGGCAGCGCGATAGGGTGCCCATTACGCTCCATGAAATGTGGCCACCATTTACCATTGATTAGGGAAATGCTTGAAAAACAACCAGTTGCAAATAGCGATGTCAGTTGGTGTCCACATCCACATGGTTTTATTATTGTGGAAAAGAAGAAAGAGAAAAAATGTCGTATATTCTTTAATGCACATAAGCCTTTTTTCTCAGACATGTTTACACAAATATATCCAATTATTTGAATTACCTGGAAAATTAGCGTTTGTTCACAAGATGATACCACATGCGGTCAATGAATGACATGCTATTTACGTTTTCTTCTTCTCCATACTTATCCTTTTCCAAGTTTATTTACGCGTGTCTGCAATTATCGTAAATAATGTGGACAAGGAAATCACGGCATATATTGTTGAAGAATTTGTTTGAATCAGGAATTGGAATTAATGTGGTTGTACAGTAAATATATACCAAACAAAAGCTGTATGTTCGTTACCACTTTATTTCACAAAGTTTGATATGCAAATTATCCCAAAGGAAATAAGTGGTTTGAGCTATTCATCTTTCTTAACTTTGAGCTTTATCTTTATGACAAGGAGTGTTTTGGGGAAAGTGTGTTGAGTTGTTGAATGGAATGACGAGAGAAACAAATTGCTCTTTTAGTTAAGAAATACTTGTGCACATAGTTGATGATGACGCTTTTGCAAAGTGCTTTGTGTGTGCTACAAACTATGCACAATTTTCCACCTTCTTAAATACGTCATGTCAGCATGCATCACTCCTGTCAATCTAACATAAACATGCATTTTGTTTGACACGGTGCTAATGCTAGCACCAAAAAAACCTACCAATATTTATCTCGAAACAAATTTTCCTGGCAAAAAAATGTGCTCAATAAAGGCGAATTCTTTGAGCAAGATTATCCTCTCTTCCATAATATCCTTTCAACGTCCCAGCCCAAAAAACATTCTGAATTCATGGATGTAGTCATAAAGTAATCGACTCATGAATAAATAATAATGTACTGAACTGTACACTATCACCATCCAAACACTTTTCTTGCTCATATTGTAATCTCAATAAGTATGACGATGAAAATGGCTGTAGCAATTAGTTTCGCGTAATGAAGCTGCAAATTTTGTGTAGATTAAAAAGTCTGCTTGGCACAAAGAGAACTCTTGAGTTCATGCAGTGTGATTAAGTACCCATTGTCTCACTGGCCTCATAATCGCTTGCTTAACAACACTTTAGCAGAAAGTACAGCCTCTTTTTGTGCTGGAGCATTTCCAGATCTCCAGTCCAGAACGTTTTGAATTTTTGAGTATTCTGACTCTGAGCGAGTCCTCCATTCTTATATGAGTAAACCACATATAATATTTGTGTAGAGAGTAAAATAGGCTATGAGGCCGTTACGCGATCAGGTTGATGATGACAATTTGCTTTTACAATTTGGCTCCGCATTCACTTCACTTTCGTCCTCATCAGAGAAGTTCTTTGTCCACAGGGAAAACATTTTTGGCGTATGCCTCTCATCTCTCTCTCTCTCTCTCGAAATTTATGCCAAGAGCAGCAGAAATCGCTTGATATGTCAAGTCAAGTGCGTGTATTATCCCTTGTCTTCTTGTATGAATGAAAACCTCTTTCGCTTAACTCTTTTTTTTGGAAAAAAGGGTGTATATGCAGAAAACGCCACACCACAGCACCACTGGACATTGGAATAAACATCTCACTATCATACACACATCCTACTTACTCAACAAGAGCAATGTTCGTAATGAAGAAAGAATGCTTTCCTGTTCATATATTTGTCGACTCCATTCTGCAATAATAATGCATCTCTCTCTCTCTCCGTCACTAGCTCCAACTGGATAAAGAAAACAAACAAGAGTAGATAAAAAAGGATGATGAGGATGATGTGGCGTGGTTTGGTTTGGTTGGTGATGGTCTAGAGTGTAAGTGGTGACGATGAATGCACTTGTAAAAAAAGACGGAAAAAATGTGTACAGCTCAGAGATTTGATTATTTATTTAGCTGACTCGTTTCGAGAATGGGAAGAGAGAGAAATTTCTCGCTTTCAAATGAAAAGAATATTATATCCACACCCCCACGAGCCTGTTTGATATGTGCTCAATCGAAAATATTTTTTTTCTCGGGGTAACAAGTTGTGTGTGCACAACTGGACTCTTGAGTAAAGTGTGGCATGTGTGGAAATACTTTTTTTATACAATTTATTTACTCCTCTTCACACTTTGCGCTATCAAAGAGGTGTAACATTGAAATGAATGCATTAGCATTTCACATATTTCACAGTTTGATAGAGAGATAAAGGGGAAAAGCAGATGTTTTTGGGGGTTTATGTGAGAGATGTTTAAATGTTAACGAAATTTAGGAAGATGAGCTTAGTAAGAAGGGACACGACACAAGTCGAATCTTTGGTTTGTATTGTCCCGAGTAATTTGATGCTTCGTAATGTATGTGCATTTTTTGTGGCAGAGAGGAATTTAGTAAAAATACCGTTATTTATTTTGATATTGACGTAAAAAAATTTAATCAGATTGGCATGCATAATGCTAATTAATTGCGAAGTGCGTTAGTGTAATGATATTCGCAGGGAGAAAATGAGCTTCGTTTTCGCTCATTGGGAATATGAAATGGCTGAGAAAATATTGTAAGTATTCAGACAATCTTAAAATCGGTTTATGTATTGGTGGACGCCACTAAAAATATAAAAAGAAGAAGTTTTCTGTCTATATGAAACACAGATTGATCTTTCATCGCTTACTACGGATCATAGACGTAGGAAAATATAAGCTATTATAAAGGTATAGATTATAAGCTTCTTGTTTCGGATTGTATCATAGGTTTAGTGGTGGCGTCATGTGCCATATTGTGACGAATGTTTAAAAAAGTTAATTCATGGTTATAATTTTTGCATATATTTTATTTGGTTCCTAGATCTACGATGGTCATATGAGGAATTCCTTGAGTTGATGGAGAACTTGTTAAGGATCCAACGGAAGAATGTTTAACTGATTCCAAGCATCAAGGGAGTGATTTCGATATCAAGTTGAACTGGAACAGAGTGTGAATGTGATTGCGGTTGAGATATACAAAATTGAGCCTAATATGCTGGAATCAGTCTTTTGCCAAATGTATTGATGATCTCGTTGTCAGTGAAGGGTGGAAAAGTGGTCGATCACTACGGGGTCATGAGCACCGATTTTGGGTCACGTAAGTTTTTCGCCTTTTTAAACTTTAAGCAATAAAACACAATATTTAATTCAGAATGAATGCAAAGATTTGAAACTCATCTGGCAGACTTCGATTGAGTGATTCTTATCGAAACTTTGTGAGTTAGCAAAGTGTCATATTTTGGCATGTTGGTTGGTTGCTTTCTTCCCTTTCTCAAGTTTCGTGCCATTTCCCCTAAGAAAATATGCATGAGACGAGGATGTTGATTATAAGGCTAGAAGGGTGAGGACGTTATGTCCTCACGTCTAGACGAACATACATGCCTGAACCACATTATCATAAGTTCAAAGACAATGGCTAACATAAAACCTTGAAAAAATATCCAAAACCTGAAGAAATCACACAGTAAAACAATGATTACTCTCGCCATCATGTACCGTTCACAAATCGTAAGTCTTTCGCTAACGTCCTCCATTATGTTGTCGCTCCAGACGGATATATATCCAGGAGAGTAACTCCAGCGTTCGTGTGAAGCAACGAAGCGTTATCCTCCATTCCACACGATCCATTTGTGTTTTGACTTGAAAACATGCCGACAACCGACGCCACGCCAGTCTCAAGATCAGTAACAAAAGCAAACAAGTGAAATAGCGGAGAAAATCAATTCCCTCCTTCCGTGACAAGGCTGTAGTCACACAGCACAAACCTGGAGGAAAATCAGTTGGAGAAAATGCGACACAAGTTTTTCTATTTATTCTTTCCTCAGTGTCAGATTTTCATGTAAGGAAAAAACCTTCATTCCAGCGTGTCGTGGGAGTAAAAACTCCAAGCAATTCTCCAAGTAATATTTCCCACAAAAAAAAGAGAGATTTCTCCAGTCTCTAAATATATATATACATCTTTGCCTTTCCCACAAAAAATACGAAGACGAAAACTTGTTGTAATCATCCTCATCAAATAGTATAAGAAGGAAAAAATGCACATAGGTAATAATGGTTAGGTAAATACAAGAATTTGACATGGCACGTGCCCTTGTTCACACGGAAGGAAAATACATTTTCTCCTCGTTTCTCCAGACTTTCTTTTTATTTCCTCGCTTGGATTCACACGAGTTTTGCACTCTGCACACAACAACAACAACAACAAAATGCCACACGATTTTTATTCCTTATCACACTTCCTTGACAAAATCCGGGAAAAGGGAGAAAAAAAAATATCTTGGAGACTTCTTCTCATTTTCCAGGTTCGTGTGCATGAAAATCTTTTGTGTGCAAGTGGGAAATGGGAAGTCCCTTTTAGGATGAAAATGTTGTTAGTAAGAAAAAAGAAAGGTATATATACTCTTGAGCATGTGTCCCAAAGCAAATCTACTTTTTATACTCTGGAGTTTATAGGTATATTTAAATGTACATTTTTCTCTATTCCTCAAGGCAAAAATATCTCTCAAGTGATTTTATTCACATCATTTGCCTTCCTTTTCACAACCACACAATTCAAGTGGCCGCGGCAGCGGAAAGTGTTTGAGAGAATTTCTTTTTATTCCTAAATCTCTTTTCTCCTCGTTTTGTTAAAGATGTGCAGTGCACACACATACACACATTTTGTGGCTTTAGGTACAGCTCTATGTAGTTTAAGTGAAGCGATAGGAGAGAGAGGAAGGAAATGTGAAAGGAAAACGGTATTTGAGCTTTCCATCAAATCAATTCTAAAAGATGTGCGCCTATGCGGCACGACGCGTGTCAAAGGAAGAAGCTAAAGCTAAGGTAGATATGGATAGATAGATGATCGAGATTTTCTCTGTCATGTCACCCGTGAAACTAGGATATTTGTTACATTTTTCTTGTAATGTCTGGTCTGATTAGGAGAGTTGATAATTTTTTGTCAGGTATCACGTGCAAATATTAGATGAAGTAATCTGACGCCATTCAAAAGATATAAAAGTAAGATGCTGGCGTTTATTATCCATAGGTCTTGTCTCCCCTTGTGTGGCTGTAGTCTTGATTGAGATTTGTTTTAAAAGCTTGTCAGTTTCCGATATCCGATATTTCAGTATTTTGAACATCTTCAAATCTGAAAACCAATATGACGCAATATATTTCACTTCATAAATGGAATCCGACATCAAAGATAAGTCAAAACTGCTTGTTAGTTGTGAGTCGTGTACTCGTGTCTGAAAAGTGAGATGCTTGTTTGTGAAATGATTCATGGCTGAGGGGCTCATAATATATTGTGTCGTCCCCATGCATCTCGTCTCATCAAAAGCCCGTTTTCACAAAGCATCCTCCTCCCCGTACATATATACCCAACAACTTTACCCTATGTACTTAACGTTGCAAACAACTTCCCGCATAGAATATCGAATCTGGATTTGAGGGAAGGAGGTGAAACCTCTCTCTCTCTCTTCCAAAGTCAACGTCAACAACTTAAATGAGCCGAGTGGAGGAGTACGAGTGGAATGAAGGGGAGAGAGAAATATACATTTTCTCTCGACTCCCCTTCTTCCTCCTTCACTTCACACACACAATTTGTACTTTTACTTTACAAGCTCACAGTCACAATGTACCAATAAAAGCTTTTGTGTAGAGGAGCCAGCTCCAAGCTTCTTTGCTATGGCCAGTTTATTGTAGAGATTCCTATTTCACATTCACAAAGTCGGCTTCCGCTGTTAGTCATTCATTTCACATTTTACTCTCTCTCTTGTCGTATATTTGTATTTTACTGTGGATGTGGTGATAATTGAGTCGTCACTTGCAGGCATCACGATATCATACTTTTTTATTCCCAATTTTAATTTCAACTTATGAAGTCTGGTTGACTAAATGACGAAACTTTATCAATTTATGATGAAGTAGATGAAATAGGAAGGAACTTATGGGCTTGCCACTTGCATATCAAAAAAACTTGAAGCTTTTGTATTCGATGTTGTCCAAACGTAGTCGTCACCGTCAACAAGTTCAAATGACTTTCGAGTGAAACTGTGCGAGTAATTTTTAACTGTGACAATGAAAAGGAATTAGTAATTGTGAAATAATGGGAATTTAATAACTGAAAGAGTCATTTATTCATGAAAAGCAGCATGTGCATAGCACACTCGTTTTTCACACATACACTTTACCTAAGGTTTGGTTCAAAAATATATCATGGAATTATATGCAGATGCACGTGTCCTCACAACTTTGGTACCACGAGCGAAAATCCAATTCGGCTATATTCAACCTTCATTCAACTTACTATAAATCCATGAGTGATGGGCTGACTGATTGACTTAAAAAACGTAATCCCCTGAGACTATACACGCGCTAAGCGGAACCCCACTTTCCATCCAGACCTAACATTTAAAGGTGCATAAAATCGTGATCGCATTAAAACCATATTATTTTATTCTGCGGGAATCGTATTTACGGACGGATTATGGATGCATGTCCATATATCCACTGCTGGTTTTGAATTGTATCATTGTATTCATGCACGCCTTTGCAGTTTCATCCAGAGCGAGAGAAGAAGGGGAACAGTTAGTCTCGGAGGATTGGTTATGACGATGTGCAAGAGCACATATGTGTCTAGATTATGATGTGTTTACTAACACTTTACTTTGAATGTGTAGAGTCGCAGTCTTTATGAATGCAGAGTCAACACAGGCAGTCATTAGTATGCTTCAGAAAAAAGTCTGCCTCGATCTTGTTTAATATTTTTTCACGGCTCATTTACATTTTAATAGAAATGAAATAATGCAATCAAATGGGGATTATGGCTTTCAGTCTTTAACGCAAACACTCCATCATTGTATAGCAAGCGTATACCTATTCCTCGTGTTGTAAAATATTAAAGAGCTTTTGTTTAATTAAGACATACAACACATTTGTGTCTTCACATATGCATACTTAATTTGGGTTTCGATTTCTCCTCTGTTCCGACAGTGTGGACAAGTGAGCTACAAATGGGTCCAGGATCGCAAACGCTTCCCGCAAGCATCGACGAGTATGAGCCCCCGGAGGAGTACGACGATGAGGAGGAAGAGGACGAAGGGGAAGAGGAAGACGATGAGGAGGATGGTCTCCATCATCACGTCCCCACTGCCAATAACAATAGAGAACATGGTCTCGGACGTGACGGAGTATCATCATCCTCTGGAGGTCGTCATCATGGAGGAGGAGGAAGTGTAACTGATACATCCTCACTCCCAAATTCTGGAGGAGTTCACTTTAATGATAGCATTAGCTCTACGAGTGGATCTGGTGCTGGAACGATTTCAAGGTAATTCCATTTTACAGAATGTTGCGAAGAAATTTTCTTTCAATTTCCAGTTTTCAAGGACACCTACATTTTGACGTTTTATTCAAACAGCGACATTAAATTGCAAACTGGCAGTGTAGAAGGAAAGTGTAAAAGAAGTTGTTAACGAGGATGAAGACACGACTGGAAGATCTTTAACCTTTTCCTCCTCACACAGTTCAAGTTTGACTCGTTTTGAGAAGAAATGTTCTCTTCTCTGAATAGAGCGGAAGGAAAAGTTTTTTTTCCTGGAGAAAATACTAGAACGGTATCTCTAGTGCTTGTGTGTACACTGAAGCCCATATCGATGCGATATCACTTGAGAGAGAAAAAGTTTGTGAAATTGAGTCTCAAAAATTGCACTTTCTCCCTTCCCTTTTCCTTCACTTCTTTTTATCGTAGTCATCATAATGATGTTCTTGGAAGAAATTCAGAATCTTTCAAGTTCACTCATCCTCCCGAGTTTTTTTTTCTCTCTCTCTCTCGCTTTCTTGGAGAATCGGAAGTTGTCTCTGGCGCTATCTTTCTGTTAATGTGCAATACAGAAGACAAGGCAAGAAGAGCAACTCAAACTGCCGTTTTTCTCTTTCCCAAGCTTTTTATACTTTCTCTTAGAATTTGGTCACGTGTGGAGTGGAGTATATGTTCGCTTTCACTTTCTTTTTTTCCTCCTCATGTAATCACCATTCCCATCATCAGGAGAACTGAACAAGAAGTAAACGATCATCGCCATCATCAAGAAACACACACACACATGAATTCAGTATGATCATAATAATCCTGATGACGAGGGTAGGGTCGGGTCGAGTATGATCACGATGTGATCCTTTTTTCTCCTTCTTCGTCTTCTTCTCCGTATTTCTTGGCTCCAGACAGACTGAACAGAACACAAGCGTTGACATAATGTCTCTTTCGCTTTCTCCGAAAAGAAGAAGAAGAAAAAACTTGATCTCGCGGAATATTATCCTTTCCTCTTCCTCAATGTCATACGTATTGACTATTTACTTTTCCCTTTTTGGTACTTCACTTCCTTTAATACTCAACTTTACTTTTGCTCGTACCGAAAAAGTGTGTAGAGAAAATCACACATGAATTGCTTGATCTTTCCACACAAAAAAAGAAAATAGAAAATTCTCTTCACTGTAAGCATCATCCTTTCCCATTTACTCGACTCTCAATAAACTTGCAACATCATCATATCATCATCATTATTGCTTACTTGCTACAATTCCCTCCTCACTTCTGCTTACAATTTTCTTTCTTCTTCAACTACCCGTTAATGCTTATTTTCTCCTTCCGTTCCTTCCTTTCAGTTTGAATTCGTGGAAGCCTCCACGAATCAGTAGTTTTTTTTGCTTGGATTGCTCCTCAGTCCTCACTCCTCACACAAAAAAGATACATATTTATGAAGAAAAGGTTCGCTGGAATAACTGGACTTGCTCCCGAAGTCTCGAACTATTTATTTGCTTAAGTATTCTCTTGTCAAAAATAGGTTCTTATTCTGAACTGAAGCTGAAGACGTCTAACATGGTAGAACGACAGACCAGCAAGAGAAAACGATCTATCTTCCACTCCCCATCTTTTCCCTCCTTTTCATCCCCCATTTTTTGAGAGGAGACCGGTCATAGCAATCGATCTCATGAATTTCTTCGATTTTCTCTAGCTCCGTCAGCTTCGCCGACACATATCACCACTGAATATTAGCTACACTCACGAACATAACACTTCTTTCATTTTCCAATATCTCGTCGACGAAATGAAAAAGAACTGAAATTCTGTAAAAAAAAATGTATCGTTCAGGAAATATTTTTTCTTTAAAAAAGAACGCTTTCACACAAATAAGTAGCAACTTGTACAGAAATACTACTCTGTGCTTTTTTTTCGTTGAATTGTTCTCATCTTGCAAGTCTGTGTGGCGTCGTGGGGAGGGGAAAATTGGGGAGAGAATAATGTGCTCTTGAAGGAAGAAAAAAAATCTACAGAAGAAAGAAACAGAATGCATCGTGTTTGGGCCGAGTTTATGAGCTTGTGTGGGAAAAAAAATTGTGTGTGAGTGAGTGGAGAAAGTGTGGGGCTTTCATCTTTCATGAGTAAACACAAAATAAAAATCAGCAGATTTCTCTGGCATAAAAATATCTTTACGTTTTCCGTAGCTATACTTTGTAGCAGTTTCTGTGCTGTGCAATTTTGGTCCATTTCAATTTAGTTCACTTGTTCTACTTTGCAATTTTGTCATTTTATCATTATTGGAGGCATGTTAGAAATAGATTAGTGAGGTTTACAGATTTGATTCGACGCCGAAAAATTATTTTTTGTGAAAATGGTGGACTGTATACATCAAGTAGGTTGTAATGGTGGAAGTGACGGTTATCAGATATGAAATTCACAATAAAATTGAACGTTTACTAAATGGGGATTCTGAACATTTCACTCTGACTTTATACAAGGATTCCGACCTCGAATAAATCAACTCAATACCGGTTTTTGATAAAAGTTGCTCGCTCCGATGTAAATTTTAGAAACAAGTAAAAATGTCCGGTTTTATCCTACATCTTCCTCTTCCTGCTCCAATTCCTGTGAATTTGTGTTTATTCTTGTGTGAAATTTTATGTAAGATACTCTACTTCCTCCGTGACCATTTACATAATACGCCAATTTTCTTTGGGACAAAAGTTCACTGCAGTCCGCACAATAAAACTTATATATTATATTTATTTATGATATTGTGCATTTGAGAGGAAATGATTCAATGAAAATCATAATTCTATACGATCTGCTATCGCAAACCCGAAGCATTATCATTCAGAGTTGAAATAAATGGTAAATCGAAAAGATTCTGGGAAACATCTCGGAACGAATTTATAGTCTTGCTCGCACACCCAAAACCCAACCCCAAACCCATTTATGCTTTCCTTTAGTGACCTGATTTCAGTGATTTCAACGAAACCCGAAAATCGTGGAAATTCATCAATTGGCTTGGATTCTGTGGAGAAAGATGTCACCGACACGGAACGAGTCATAAAAGTTTCGCTCCTGGAAAACAAATTTTTATCTAAAAGTTTTCTCTTCAAATTTTTATGATCCCCGTCATATATGTATCAGTTTTTTTTGGAATGAGGGGAGATACATGTTATTACTATTGAGCTTGCACATTATATGGCGTGTCACTCAAAACCGCTCCAGTTTACTCTATCTAAATTGTAATATCGTAAATGTAAAAAGAAGTTGGCTACAATTTTTTCTGGGCAGTGGTGGTATCCCTCGCTACAATGCTTCATGTCTGCTTCACCGCTTGATTTTTGGGATGAGAGAGAGCTGTCAGGTCGTCACATATGAAATGAAATGAATGGATGAGATGCAATGGGGAGCAGTTTAGTAGCATATATATTGCAGTAAAGCGGAAACAAGTTTTTTTCCTATCTTTCCTACAACCCTTTCCTCTCTCCACGATCCTCACTTGTCTCTTCTCTTTTTTCTTTTCCTGGCAAGAGCAATGGCAATAACAGAAAAGGAAAAAGGAATCTTTTGCAGAGTAGACAACTTTCTTCTTCCCAAACAAAACGGGAGAATATTGTTTTCTCTTCTCCTCCTGATATCTTCCTTTCAGATGGACAGTCGAGCAAAAAAAAAGTTTTGCTGTTATGATGATGTGATGTGATGGCAATTGTGATATGTGGCGGCTGATATCTCTGAACAAAAAAGGTCTCATGTAACACATAACGGTTCCCTTTTACTCCTTCGATTACATCATCTCATATGTACTGTACAAAATGAAAAAAAGAAACTCTCCCCAAAACCAGACCAGAGCAGAGCAATGCAACATTTTAGTCCCCAAAAAAGTAGATGAATGGGGGAGCTTTTGACTCACAGACTCTGTTTTGAAATGGTGAATGAAACATGTGGCAACGGTGGTGGTTTGGTTTGCGAGGTGGTGTGTGTGGCATTATTATGGTGGATATGAATGTTGGCAAGATATGAAGAGACTGGGAGAGTTTGTAGTAGTATGTGTTCGCATAAAATGTAATGCGTGCTTTTTTTCTCTGAAAAAAATATATTCCGCTCTCGATGCCCTTGTAAGCTTGTCTTAATAAATCATCCATCATCAGAGAAGTATATTGAGGGGGAGTTGCAAACGCACACTCTGAAGGCATATAATCTAGAAGAAAGTTGGGGACCAAGTACTTGCGCTACAATCCTTTGTACAAAGCCGCAAGCAATATAAGTTTTATCTTACTTGCGGCGCTAATAAAGGAGAGTCACTGGAAAAAACGTAATCGATCTAGTACAAAATTATTAGTTTTAGTTCAATTCTCATTTCAACTTTGAAATTGTTTTCTTGATGGAATTCAATTTAGACTCGAAGAAATACATCTTGATATCAAATTTGTATTGAGCAACAGCAACACAAGCAATTAATGAAAGTATAAGCAAGTGTTAAAAAATTTAATAAATGTTTGCCCATACAATGACGATATAACTGGATATAATGATGATTAATTGTGTGGACGAAAAATATTTAAAAAATAATTGTTTTCCTCTGAAGTTTCTCTCCATTTTGTGGAAAGTTTATGACTGACTCACGAACGAATGTTTGATGGAAACTTGGTGATGTGAAGATGTTGGCGTTGACTCAGGATATGATGTTATCATCAAGAATATTTGCATGCAACACATGCTTTTAAAAGTTTTTCTTTCTCTCTCTCCGCTTTTCCGTCAAAATGGAAACATTCCAAAACTCCAAAAGAGTAAAAAGTTTGCATAACATTTACATATATTCTTAAGGATTCGTCCATAATAATGCGTCAAGCGTGTAGATAAACACGGGAAAATTTTCTCGAGAGAAACGCACACTCTTTCAAATATAATATGAAAATTGCATGATGACGAGAACTTAAGACTTTAATATGCGATTTTACCCCTCTTCCACACAATGTTTTCTTAGGGAAATATAACGTAAAATTGTTCCGCACCTCGTTATAATAACCGTTTCTACTTTCTTCATTTTATGTAACAAAAATGGTGCGGATAAGAAAAGAAGCTCTATATTTTACCAAAAAGTGGAAATTTTTTTTTATCCAGAGCAGGAAAATAGGAGTTAAAGAAAAACCTCACACACACTTTACTCTATTTCACCACGTTCTTCAACTCTAACCGGGTGCAATTTTTCATTGGGAACAAGGCTCATTTTCTCCTCACTCTGACTGGAGCACACACTGCGCTCACAGGAGCTTTTTCTTGAGACACAAAAATGACGGCATGTGTACGCATATATATTTTATGGAAACACGAGTTTACACACTAAATTACATGGTTATTTGCCTGTTTTTGGCAGTTTTTTCCACCTTAGAAAAAAATCCCGTTTCTTCATATATCCAGATAGGGTGCTCTTTTTTCCTCATAATTTTCACGGGAAGAAACGAGGAGGAAAAGGGAAAACACGCCAAAAGCTTGTCATGTCAATTCTCCCATGTATTTATGCACACATCCCGAATCCTTCTACTCCTACAGGATATTTCCTTGTGTGTCTCACAGTTTTTCTCGTGACAAGGAAACCACACCAGAAATATGACAAGACACAAATATTCTTTTACGGAATAATCTCAACATGGATCTATATATTCTTCCGGAACGAAAGCAAGTTTTCCCAAAGAAGAGTACACACACCGAGTTCAAAAAGAGTTGGAAATATACAACATGACTTTTTGTGTCACCTCAGCATGTCCTCTGGTTGTAAAGATGTCTATCAGAGAAACATGCTCGTTTTCTCGGTTGACGATAAGCAATAAAACTTGGGAGAAAAAAATTGTTTTTTTTTCGTGTTCGTCACGATATAATTTATAGGGAGGAGAAGGTGTAATCCTTGCATGGTTTGAGGAGAAAACCTTATTTGCACACTTGCTTTTTTAACGTTTGCTCGTGTCTTATGTAACATTTTTTAATAACTTCCTTTTAAAGTAGTTTACGATGTAATGGAGATGTGGAGTAAGTAAATAATATATTTTTCGAGGAGAAAAAGTAGGGTGTTAAAAGGGGGACCACCCAACAGCTCTCTAGCTATATGCTGATGATGATGATGGAGCAGGAAGGAAGACAGATATGAAAGTTTATGATTATGAAGATGAGAAGAGACAAAAAGTGTATAAATCATAGTTATCATTATCTGCCAAAAGGGTATAGCACAAGAACGTTGAAAGTGAAACAGTGCAATAGCCACCCACACCCACCACATTTTTTTGTCGAAAGTATGGATTCGTATATACATTTTTATGAAGTTTTGCCAACAAATATATATATTTAAGGTCTTAAAGATGTATGCTCAAAAAAACTTAGCTAAATCAACAACATCGTGTCCCCCACTTTCTTCTTTTTAGTTTATTAACTAAAGTTGCGTAAAAAAAGATTGCGTAGTGTGTAGCGTAGCGTAACTCATAAAAATTGTTTGAAGATATATGGACACTTATATCTGTCAGTTTGTATTTTTTACAATGTTGAATGAAGAACTGTATAAAAGTCGCTTTTCCCTTCAACTGCAATCGTTCCCTGGAAAGGAATATCCATCTTTTTTCCACGAAAGAGAAAAAATATCATCATGAAATATTTGTGATGGGTGAAAGGGTTCCTTAACTTATCTTTCTGTGGACGTGTGTCCGTCCGTCGTGCAAAAATTTACTTCTTTTATCACTGAATTTTTTCCATCTTCCTTCATTTGTTGCAGGGGAAGCAGTGTTGTTTCCAGTGGAAAGGAGGGAGCAATTTCGCGGAGTAATAACAATAAAGGGATATCCTCCACTGGAACGGGGGGCCATCGTCACGAGCATGACGACATTTCTGGGAGTGGTGGTGGAACTCATCCGAAAAACTTCAACTTTATTCGACTCATCAAGAAGCTGGCGAATGTGACTCGGGACACTGGGCAAAACATTCGGATGGAATGCGAAGCAGAGGGGATCCCACCTCCGAAGGAAATCAAGTGGTACAAGAACGGGGTGCAGAATCAGCTGAAGGGGGATCGCTTCAAAATTAAGCACACTCGGAGAAAGTAAGTTTTAGTTAGTATTATTTTTTTGGATGAATTTTCTTCGTTTATGAACATTTGAAAGCAAGCAAACCTGTTCATTTTTAAAAAATAGAACTGCCGAAGGGAAACGCTCCTCTGTCAGGATTGTAGGCTCCACCCTAAAAATCCGCAAATTGGATGTTCTCGACAAGGGATTCTACACTTGTGAGGCGGTGTCCCAAGGTGATCGCAATAAAATAGCGTCAACTGCGATTCTCGACGTGCGTCATGATGCAGGTACCACCAACAACCAAAAATCTTTCAAAACAATTTTCTTTCAGAACTATGCATGCGTCCTTCATTAATTTTGCTTAAACCGTGTTATATTTCACTTGTCATCCATGTACATCGCCTTGGATGTATTTTACTCTGACGCTTCTTTGCCGACAAGCATTTATAAGCATCTCTCTCTACCTAATTTCACACTTTATTGCATTTCCCAACAGAAACATGCAAAGATCAACAAAACTTTATATTATCCACAGCGGTTTTTCCTCTCTCTCTCTCTCATCTCTCATGTGGCATAATGATTATTACATGGTTCTCCGTCTAAAAATATAGTCGATGGTTTTGATGTTTCCTCCTCCAAGGGAAAATGTTTTCCACGCGTTGTCAAAACAAAAAGCTAAAAAGGAAGAAAAAAATTGACAACGGGAGACGCATAAAATATCTTTGAGTGGAGTAAAGTGACAGACATGAAACAGCTTCGCTGAGAAGAAAATACATTATGCATTTTACCTGTCTGTTATTATTTCATTTTTTCTCTCTGTGTGTGCACTGTACATATACACATTCCAGAAGGTACAATATTCTCCTGAATGAGTCAATTCAAGACTTTTTTCGGCAACGAAACACGTTTCCAACTTTGGTTTCTCAAGTGGAATATGATATTGTGGAATGTTGAATGAAAGATAACACTAAAAACTGGCATTACAAATTCAATAAGTTCACCAAGAAACAGATTACACAAAGTGAAATGAAATGAAGCGACTTTGAGAATTTCAAGTGAAGCCGACGGACGCAATATGCAATCCACTCGGATACAAAAATGGAAGCAAGCTAGAAAAATAATATTGTTGTGGAGGAGAAGAGCATGTAGCTTTTCTCAATAAAAAAGCATACACCGAATACTAATGCCGACGGAAGGAAAAAGCTAACAAAAAAGAAACACGCTTTGCAGTACGCAATATATCCCATATCCCCGCATGCATTATACACTTCTTTTCATTTTGGCAGTCGAAAACCCGAAATAGATTTATGAGCTCACGATATATTTATGTGCAAATGTTTTCTAATCAATTCCCTTTTACAACTGTCGAACATGGCAAAGTGTAAAGAAAACGAGGGCCAATTGACAATCTCAAGGAAGAAATATGGAACGTTGAAAGAAAGAGAAACTAGTTTTTACGATCTTCATAAACTACACACAGCATTTTTCTCTCTCTCTCTTTTATATAATCCTTTCACTTTTCAACCTTCTCTTGATGTACATAATGTACATATATACTTGCCTTCATATCATATCACCCATTTTGGAAAATTGGTGAACTCAAATGGGAGATAAAAGAGAGCGGAGGACGGAGAGGAGAAACCACAACAAACAAAAAACACCGCCGCTCTCTCGGTCGTCCTTTGTTAAATAAATGTGCGTGTTTCCTCCATTCTTTACGATTAGCAAATAAAAAAGCGGAAACTTTTTAATGATAACATGGTTTCACTATCACATATGTGAGCGGTATGGAAGAATGAAAGGCGCTTTGGCATGCGATCATCCAAAAAAAACTTGTACATATCAATATCAACATCAACCGCTTTGTTGAAAGTGAGACAGCAAAAAAAGAGAGGAAAAAATGCAAAGTAAAAAGAAGAAGAATAGCTTTAGCTTTATACTCTTATCAAAAATTGATTTGATACACAGGGAAAACACCTCCGCACCACACCACGTATCAAAATTTATTCTGATAAAATGCATAAAAATGTGAACTGACATGAGCACATCAAGAAGAAAAAGCGCTTCCACTCGCCCACGACACCAAAGCTCCACTCTCTCAACTCAAATGAATCAATACAACCAACAATCAAAGTTTCCCTTTCATTTCTCATTCGACGGAAAATGAGTGACGGTATGAATCGATGGAGAAGGAAGAAGTAAAACTGGATAATTGAAAAGGAGCAGAGAACAAAGATTGAGAATAAGAATGCGTGATATAATGTTCTGGAGGAGTATTGAATTGAGGCTATATTGAGTTGAAGGAGCTCATGAAAAATGGAATTATGTTGGAACGTTGGAATAAAAGTTGTTGAAGAGAAAAGGCTTTGGCTTTCATATATCCGTACCATTCTTCATTCTTGTCCTGTGTTTTGTAATTATTATATACGTTGTAATGAGACGATAAGCAAGAAAATTCAGAGAATAATGGAGTTGGGTGTGATAGTGGCAGGGAACATGGTCGAATGAATTAAGTGGTTCGAGAAAATATAGGCTGCGAGTGTGTGTGCTTGTGGCAGCTTCGACATGAACAAGGACAGCTCGAGTCGGAAAAAGCTGCCACTACTTGTCATCTGCCACTGAGATAATATGTGTTTATGTACAGGCCGTATATTACTTTCTCAGAACATAAGGCCCAGTAGAACATTTGACATTTGGCTAAAACTGGACATCGACATGATGGGAAATATGTGGCATACATGGTGTTATGTGACACGAAGAAAAATTTACCGATTGACAATGAGGCTGTCTCGAATGCCAGAGCTTGTTTTGTTGTTAAGTCTGAGGATCTCTCCACTCCGCCGGAATTTCCAGTAACCCGTTCAATCTGTGATAGGAACATAAATCAGTATTCAATTATCCATGTTATGAATGAGTTCGGGTATACAAGAAGGAGAAAAGGGTGCGCGGATATGAGCATAATGACATGTTCGATTGGAAGTCGAGCTCCTCCAAAACTCCAAGTCCAAGTCCGCCGTAGTATAGCTCACGTTCAACTTCCTTTCCCATTCGGTGTTGCTGTCAAAGGTTCTCCTCTCTTCTTGCACCTTTTCTTATCACGTTCGAATTTGATTAATGTCTTTTTTCCTTGGCCGCGCACTGTCAGCAGCCCTCGTGTGTCAGTTTCCTATCCAAAACGGTATGTGGTAATGCGGTGGTTGAGAGGACGAGTAATGCGAAGGAATATTAATCGAGTTGGTGGCTGTGGCTTTTGGCTGCTGAGAGTTCGGTTCGGTCGGTGTGCATGAGTTTCAGAAACAAGTTTGACTTTTAATTCAACAAAAGTACATAGTAGACGTGTGCTTTATTTCAAAACTGTAATTCATTCACATGAATCATCTTCACCAACCAATTTGCTGCTCAGTTCGCAATTGAATTAAAATGCATTTTTGTCTGGGGTTCTAGAAGCTTCCAAATCGCCCAATTAGTTCAGTGTTCGTGGTCAACCGGTGAATTGGTTAGTCCGAAAGTTTTGAAAAGGATGTCCTGAAGTATTTTTTAAACCGGCGATGATGCAATCAAAAGCACATCCACGATAAATATTCAGCATGCCAGTGATGCTGTTTGTGAGCACAACTCGTGTCATGTGTTTAAACGGTGCGAGATGCGATGCTTAGATTGTCAATCCAATCGTGATTACTAGTTGAGCCCATGTTGCACATTCTTAATCCAAACTTGACTGACTCTCGTTAAAACCTGCTTGTTGGCCACATGTGTCCAATCCTTATATCAAAACAACTTTTGTATCTTATTTTCTCTTAGAATTTCGGTTTAGTTGTCTTTGTACTTGTATTGCACACGTCATAAGCGATCACATATATTGAATCATGGTCGTATCGTGTCTCACAAACAAGCAAAAGCAACCAAACCCATTCGACACACTCTGAATAAAATATTAAGCTGGATAAGTTATCTCGGCAATGTCAAGAGGTATACTTATACGTACACCTTTTACAAATCACATCAAAATCTCAGTCATCCGTAAAATCACAGAAGATAATATCGTATCACACGCAGAATGACAATTGAAAGCGTATTTGTTGTCTGATTGAGATGATGAAAGTGACACTTGTGACTTGAGCAGTATATATACCCTTTTGACTTTGACATTGTATACTGTCACGTTCCTCTTTTGATCGTCGATCGTCTCTATATAAAAAAAATCTCAGAAAGTGCAAGACTGTAAAAGAGCAGGTTTCTTTTTGGGCATGGCACACGGCCAACTACTGCGCGTCCCCAACTGATTTTACCCTGAAAATTATTCCCCATTCATGATTATAAATCCCTCTCGAGCGTTTAGGACATCCTGCCAAGCCAAGACAAGAAGAAGAAAATATAATAATTTTTTGCACTCATCCCAGACCCAAATGCAAACCCGTCGAGCACACATTACATGACTGGATTTTATAACGAAGAGAGAGAGAAGAAAAAAATTTGTTCCTTTGCCTCTCTCCAAAATCCAAATGTAAAAAATAATTACAATGAAAATCTCTCCGAGTGTGGTCTCTTTCTTCTCCCTCGCGGTCACCGACACGACCATGTATACAAAACGACAGGAGGAGAAAAAATATATATCTACTTCCACTTGCACTTCGCGAGCAAATTTACTATTTGATGAGGGGAGTGTACGGAGAGAGCATAGTGGTCTTCTAGTAAATTAATGGTGTTGGTGTCTCTCATTCTCGCCAAAGAAGAAAAGGTTAAGGGCCTAAATGAGAAGTGTGTGTGTGTGTGTGTGTATTTTCTCTGTGCGTTTTTTGGATGCGGTGCGTTGAGTACACAGTCAATCCACCAAATTAATCGACCATCTCCTTTCCTTTCTTTTGACATTTTCCTTCCACCGTCGTAGCTAGTTTTCACCACCACCACCACACAAAATGCTTTACTCATTCCGCTACAAAATAGGAGAGAGAGATGGGAAAAAACAAAGTGAAAAGTTTTTCACAAGGGAGAGAGAAGAATGGATGGCTTGATGTTGATGATGAACTTAGAAAATGAGGAAAACGTTTCATCGTTTTGTTTTCCTTTGGATTTTGTTCACAAATGACTGCTTTGAATCTGAGAGAGAGAGTCCACATAGGAGAAGGAAGTAGCTCGCGTTAGTTTGATGGAAATTTAGACTGTGTTCTGTTCTGGATAAAAAGTAAAATGGACGAATGGATGAATTCACTCTGGAAAATGTGTTTTGGTTTTGGAGAAAAGGCAAAGAGAGAGAGGAGAAGTTGAGATTTAGCTTGTGAATACGCAATAACACGCATACATTTCCATTTTGCATCTTAAGCTAAAGTAAGTGTTGTGGAAGGAAGCTCATTTACAAAGTCTCCATCTTCCATTCTCCTCCATATCGCAGCTCTCGACTAGCCATTTTTTACACTGGAGAAAAACTAGTGCTCATTTGTCTCCGACCTTAGGATTTCAAGTCCAAAAAAGAGATTCAAAAGAATGGACAGTCCAAATGCGTTATGTAGCCGGCAGGTTTTTTAAGAGAGAGAGAAAATTTTCTCCCTCACTCCATTTCTCTTTCCGGTCTTTTCTCTCATGATTCACTTTTTGTCTTTGTCTGTCCATGCATTTCCTTTTTGGAGTTCATTGACGCGATACGGTGTGTGTGTGTGTTGGGATGAATAGGACGATATACACATTTACATGACATAAATCTTTGCCCATTTTGTCAAAAGGAAAATTCTCTTATCTTTTAGGTCTACCTACACACATTCATACCTCCAGCTCCAGTCGGAGCACAGGTTTTTTCCGGTTGACATGCACATGACAAGTTCCAAGGAATGGGACGTGTTTTGTATATTGTGTGCGGATATAAATTGGTCCATTTGCTATTCTGAAAGCCCCGCATCCTTTTGTTTGAAGATTTTCATAGAAACTTTTCCTCCTCTTGGATTCTAGAATCTAGTTTTGCTTGCCAGAACATTTGATAGCATTGTTAGAGAACTACTGTGGAAAACTTTTTTCCTTTATGCAAAAGAAAGTCGACATAATGGTGGTGGTGGTGGACTGGAGATTGGTGGCGCGGAACCTTTGGCAAGTTTTAGGGGAAATGACTTCAAGTTGTAAATAAAATCGAGTAGATCTGCTATATAAGTTGTACTTTTACTCAAATTTAAGTATACACTATCGCATTTTATTGCAAAGTTGAGTGATACCGGAAGGGGAATAGTGCAACATGCTACACTAAACTGCTTGAATTGCAAAAGCGGTGCACTTTCATTTCACAAAGAGGAAATTACCCAAAACCGCCATCACATATTATTCACTAGTCGCATTCTCTGCGCTTCTATTCCTTTTTTGTTCATTTAATGGGATGTATTTTTTATGGGGAGTAAATAGCTCAAAATGTATCGTCTAGAATGACTACCTTCACACATCCATTAAATAAATTCTCCTTCGCAATCCAGTTTCAGGATTCCACTTTCAGTGGAAAATTATGCCCAGGAGCAACGGATGCAGGAGTGCTGTTTGAGTATATAAACTATGGATCATTAAAATCGATTATGGAAAAATAAAGGGAAAGAGAATTCAAAGGGATTTATTGCTTTGGCAAGAGAATCCTCTCCGATTAGCTGGAACTCGCATTGGCCAAAAGGGGTTACGTTATATATTTGCAGAAGATACTTACATCATCAATGAATCCTTTTAAAACTTCCGGCGTCTTTGGGGAAGGGGGATTATCCAGACGAAGGAATCTCGAACCTAGTTTTCAGCTAGTTCAAACAAATTTTTGTGTGTACATTATTCCCTGTTTTCGTACGTGCTTCTCCATATAATATTGGTCTACCGTCATCATCTTGTGAATCATCGTTGTTTCTCTGAGAAGAGAGAGATGATAAATGATGGGTGCAATTCCGGACTAGTCACCAGGAACGAAAACTTTTCAATGTCTTTACGCAGAATTCCATTTCATCGAAGCGACAAGAATATTTTTTCTAAGAAGGAAAAATATATATGCGGTGGAGGAGGAAAGACAGTGAATATATTTTTGGTTTGGTTATGCCACCCTGTGACAGAGCAATGTAATATATCTTGCTCATCTGCATAAGTCATCATCTTCATATCATGATTCGACCATATAGACATTTAAGACTTTCCCTTCTTCTTCACGGGATCCAGAGATGATCATCATTAACATCACATCAGATTTCTCAGCTTCCAGTTCATATACGTGCATCACAGTTTGCATATTTCTGTTCATAGCTACCCTTCAAACTCGAACTTCAAACAGGCTCGAAATTAATGCTTCGCCAACCATCCGGACAGATTCCCCTTCCAACTTCCAACTCGAGGCTATAGTCAACATGTTATTTTTTATGATGTATGCATAACTTTACGTAAAACGCTTCCTCCCTCTGTCTCTGCACAAAGGAGAAAAATCCTTTTCAAAAACTCATTAAAATCTCACAAAACTGTCAAAAATATGTCGAAAAAGAGGTGGGGGAATGCTGGATATATGTTGTTTCTCTCCCTGCAAATGCAATCAATCATATTCGTTTTTCGGGAGGGAAAAAGGTAAACAGATTCTTACATCTTCCGAAAGGGTTTCACTTTGCCATGATGAAAGTATGGAGATTTGGAGGAAGCGACACGCGAGAGAAATTATTAAAACTAGCTTTTGAATTACACTACCACTTTTATCAATTCATTTTTATTATTTTTTTGGTGCAAACATTATGTCCTTTATTATTACACTTTTTCCAAAATGAAAATGTTTTCTTCATAAAAATACTTTAATTTTATCTACTTTATATCAGCTCCGACTCCGACAGTGTGTAATTAAACGTATATATTAGTTTCAACTCAACATCTTTATTTTTACAATCCCAATCCTCCGAGCAAATTCTTATTGCACAAGGCAAACGCAAAGAGTGAGGAAAAGGAGACCCAAAATTGCTCCTGTGCGCTGAGCTGACCCTTCAGATTCATCTGCAGTCCATGACCTCTTATGAGGTGTTCTGTTGGTCGGAGGAAGTATATTCCCTTTCTCCATACCCACAACATTTCCTGGAGGCCAGTATAGACACGCGACAGCAATAAAGTCGCCCGCTCGAGCATATCCACACCCGAGCTCTCGAGAACTTCTCCAAATCGCCTGCGTAAAGTGGCCAACCACGCCGGAATACGAGCGTGTGGCGAAGTCGTAATTTTTTATCTCGGAATACCACGCGTACGTCGCACCTACTGTTTGTGTCCAGGCATCTTTACTGGGCATCCAACTGGGCCCCATGGAGTACAGATTTTCCCCTCTGCCGTTATACTTTGGATTCACCGACTTGTAGCTGCAACTATGGTCAATCTTGCGCTTCCTGGCGTAGTACATAGAACATCTATCCGCTAGATCGTTGAGCTGCAAAAGGAAAGCAGCGGATAATTATAATTGTCACTGAATTTAAACGACTAGATGATTTCTTGGTCTTAAAGTCATACTTCGTCCGTTTGTATCAGCATGGCTGTTCCGTGCCTGGCGCGGTATAAATTATGTTGCTTCAGAGCCATGTCTTGATACCCTGGGAAAGTGTTCGAAAGAGATGAATTGATTATGTCGAATATTGAACAAATGTGGAAAGATATAAATGAAATGTCTCACTTTTAGAAGGGTTGATGGAACCAATCAGCAAGCACATTGTGACATAGAATGTCAGTCTTCTAATGCAACCGCCAAACATTTTGAGGGCAAGGTCAACTTTTAACTTTTGGGAATTATTGATGCCGGAGGAATCCTAACGATGTGAATGATCTGATCCAAAGAATGTGTTCTCAATTTCAAGCTCATTTTATTCAAAAGTAAAATTCGTCAACAATTTATTATAATTATTACTCTGAGGTCAACAACCACATCACAAATGACAAATAATATGATATTCTTCCATGGCAAAGTAGAAAAATCGTTTATCTAATATTGACGGAAATGAGTACGGAGCCAGCCGCGTTAGCCAACACCCCAAACATTGTGAATGAAGTGACCTTGTGAATTTCGAAAAAGTTTCCCGTTTTCACAGCCACCACTTTGAAACTGTTCATCATTCGTCTCAGCACTCGCTTCCTCTGACTAGTCATTATCATTTGTTGACTGAGAGTGCTCCTGAAGTTGACACTGGCTTTATGAACGTTTCCAGCGAGAGTAGAGATCAGCAATAGCATTCCCCCTGGAATGAGCGTCGAGCACATTCCCACCATTGTCACCAGGATATTGTTGAGAAATGCCAATTTTATGGCGACAAACAGGCCCATTACCACCACAAATTCCATAGCGGACAATAACTGGGGAATGCAAAACATTCCGTACGAGTTGTTAAAAACCGTTGTGAGAATGCGGAGTTGGGAGTATACCTTCATTCTAGTAGGAATCCCAATTACTTTACCCTCATAAGCCAGGTAGTCTGCCGTAGTTTTGAAACATTGGAGGTACAGAAATATCACGTAGAAATGGATAATCGCGCTCCCCCACATCCAACTCATTAGCCAAGCTTCGCAAATTGTTCCGGGAAGTAAAGCCAGAATATTTAGTTGAGGGAAGGATTTCCTTATGAGATGATAGAGATGGGATCCAAATTGAAAATTGTATTGACGAAACATGTAAAATAGGCCGAGTGCGACCATTGGTATTGTTGAAACAAGGCAAGTAGCTAACAAAAGAAATATCCGGAGTCGCGAGAACCTCGATTTGTCATACAGACGATTAATCAAATCTAAAAGTTCAAAGTTTATTAAGCAAATGAATGATTATTTTAAGTATAGTACGCTTTAAACTTGATCACATATATCTTACGAGTTTCAATTTTCTTCGCAAAGAGCACCACACTGTTTCCAATTCGGGTGATTTCTCTCCCAAAGATGATGGAGACTAGATGCAAATAGAGTACGAGTACGAGAGGAATAGCCCAACAAATATGGAAGACGGCTGCGACTATTTCCTTCCGCTCCAAATAGATGGGAATTTTTTCCGGTAAAATTAGTAAAATATAAACAAGATGAGCAATCACAATGAGTATCATAAAGGCTGCAAAGAAAAAGTGGAAATCCTTCGGTTGTTTTAGCAGTGGATCTCTGTAGAGTTTGGATGGGCAAATTCTGATGGCGCTGGAACCTGTGTAATATTGTATGTTGAAGAAGCGTGGAAAGTAATTCTCGAAGGATAGAACAACTTTCTCCATTTGGATTGATATAGGGAATTGGGAACAAAATGACAAAAATCTTGACATAAACTTGAAGAATCCTTTATTTTTAAGTAAGGCACTTGTGAATGGACTTATCCGAATGGTTAGATTATCCAATGCTGGACATTTTCGGATATATGCATACTCTGGTCCAATACTTGGTAGGTACTGAAACTTTGTATAACTAGTTATTTCGAATTCATTGATTCGTTAATTAGTAGTTGTCAAATTAATTGGTATAAATGCCAGGCAAATGCAGTATATTATGCTAGATTATAGCTTTTGAGTCTCCAAAAGTATGGAATGGACCGTCATTATAACCAATCCAAATAAAAATATCATAATAATCGCCACAGTATATACGTATGTACGAAAACTATAAAAGATAGATTTGCCTATTGAATTATATTTATTGATGTTAGGAGGAATGTTGTTGGCAATTGCATGGGCAAACTTTATTTATGGCACTGAATTGGACAGTTGGAGCCACCGCCGCCACCCACGTTTTATTGATTCATTAGTGTCAGAATATCAAATGCGTTTTATGCGTTGACATAAACCTTGGGACGAGTTTAATTGTCCAGCGATATAATAAGTATTCTCATATTTCACAAATACAAATTACCACTTTCATCTAATTTTCACAGAAATGAGAACAGAGCCACCCACGTTAGCCAGTACACCCAACATTGTGAATGAGGTGATCCTATGAATTTCAAAAAAGTTTCCAGTTCTCACTGCGACAACTTTAAAACTTCTCATAATTCTTCGAGCCATTCTTCGATTTCGTGGTTTGGCCACTTCCTGCTGCAGAGCCCTCTTCAAATTGAGACTCGCCATATGAACGTTTCCTGCGAGAGTTGACAGGAGCAAAAGTAGTCCACCAGGAATCAACGCCCCAAATAATCCTACCGTTGTTACAAGAATATTATTTAAAAAGGCCAACTTTATCGCGACAAACAATCCCATTATCACTATAAACTCCAAAGCTGACAACAATTGTGGAATACAAAACTTTCCATAAGAATTGTTGAAAACTGTTGTTAGAATGTGGAGTTGGGAGTACACCTTCATATGAGCATGAACTCCATATTGGGCACGGCTAGGATTGCCCACAAAGTCTGCAGTCGTTGCGAAAGATTGCAGATACAAAATTATCACGTAGAAGTGGACAATCGCACAACCCCACATCCAATTTAACAACCAAATTTCTGAAGGTACTCCAACGACAAATGCGAGGAGATCTTGCTCAGGGAAATTGGACTTGATGAGATGGTAGAGGTGTGATCCTATGTGAAAATGGTATTGACGAAACATGTAAAACAGTCCAACCCCAAACATTGGCATATTTGAAATAGTGCTCATTGCCAGCAGGAGGAAGATTCGGACTCTTGAGAATCTCGCTTTGTCGTAGGGGCCACATCCATACGGGTTGTAATGAGAATAGTCTGAAAAGTGAAGTGATTTTTAAAAAAATACTGCAATGATTCGGCTAAATTCGATTTCATGTCTTACTTACTCCTTTCAACTTTGCTCACGAAGAGCACAACACTATTGCAAATTTTTATGATCTCTCCTCCGTAGAGGAGGTAGACAGTATGCAAATACAACCCTAGTGAAAGAGGGAACGGCCAGCAAATGTGGAACACAACAGCTACTATATTGTTAGTCTCCAAATAATAGGTAATTGCACTGGGCAAGGATAGTACGATTTTTCCAAAATGAGCGGTCACAACAAGAAGCATACAAGCCGCAAAGTAAAAGTGGAAACTTCTATGCTGTTTTATTAGTGGATCCCTATAGTCAATGTGTGGAGACAGTCTGATGGAACAAGCACCAGTGTAATAGAGCAGATTAAAGAAGGACGGAAAGATCTTCTCGAAGGAAAGAACAGCTTTCTCCATGCTAGAAGTTGTTTGAATGTATGAAAATTACTGACAGACAATTAATATGGTTCCTTAATGTATTTGGTCAGGGACTCACGGCTGACAACCGTCCGTCTGACGATCTCGGCTGCCTAGTGGTTGGAAATGAACTAGTGTTTGTCTCAAGAAAATTGTTAGTCTCTCCCCCCTTCGCACCAATTAGAGGCATTTGCATATAATGACTTATTTCTGGTAAGAATTAAACCACAAGTATTGATGGCTGCTCTTCGTTTATAATTAATTGACGAGCCTGCCAATTAAGGTATACACGCGAATAAATTTTATTATATATAAAATAATCCAAGGAACTAAACACAAATCATCGGCAAATGGGGAACCAATATTGATCACTATGCTACGTGACTCACTTTATTCACATCTTTCTCCATCACTTCATGAGAACGATTTCCGGATGGAATCATATAAAAATATGCAATGTCTTTGGATTCAATCTATACACTTTTTTCTTCACACAAAATGAATTAGGGGTTTCGTTTCGACATATCAAAAAATTACCAAGAATGCTTATGTTCGCCCCAGTTGTGGTAGCTGGTATTATAGCCATCCCGATAGCGTTAATCTTCGCCCTTTGCCCCCGGGTGGCTAAAATTATATGTCAGATCCTTATTGGCATTTTTGCAGTTTGCATTTTGCTAGTTGTTGCTGTAGGACTCATCATTCCTCTTCTATTTCTCATGCTTATCGTTGGATTTGCTGCGGTAGTAGTTACAATCATTGTATGGGCGTTTGATGTAGGAGAAAGCGAACCAAGTACAGGTCGTAATTCAGCACGACGACGTAGAGGGAGTGGCAGATGAGTGATTATATATTCCAGATCCCACTGAACATATCTGCCACAATTTTTGACGTGTTACTTGCAGGCTTCCGTTTCAATATTTTAATGTTTTTACGGTTTCAAGAGCGAGTTCAACCATGTATGTATTTATAATGCTAATGCATATATATAATAATACATACATTTTGCACCTATAAACCCTCGTTCTACAACCTGCTGCTTTTTTGCAAACATATTTGCCATGCACAAATTTATTTTTAATTCGCTTGTGTATTTTTCTTCGTTTTCAGGTTTAGATTCCGGCGTGATACCCGACTTTCCCAGTGCTTTTGAATCCTTTCCCGAAATCGGTGAAACCGGAAGGTGAGTAATAAATAATTCGGATCAGTAAATCTTCCACAATCGGCTATGTGCATTACAAACCTTAACAGAAGCACATTATACCATCTGAACTGCTGTCTCAAACCATTCATTTTAACTCTGAAATATATATTATGCATACAATCTTCCTCACATTAACTCTATCACGACACTCGTAAAGATTACATACATCCATGCATACCAGTATCACTGGATGATCTCATTCAAATATCGTCAAGTGCGAAGTCCTTGTTTGTACTAATTAAAAGGACAAAGTGCATATATAGAATAGAAGCATTCGTTGACAAGCACAAGAGCACAGCCATCTTAATCATTTACAAATAGCGTTTATAATACAGTCGCAGAAGAACACGAAAAACAAAGATAAAAAACCATGTTTCATATGAAGAGAAGTAGTGTCAATATAGAATGCAAGTGACGAAGGGAAGGAAAAAGGCAAGTATAGCTAAGATATAGGCGATATAATATATAATCTTCACATAAAACAAATGCTACAAATATACAGATCTGAAAAGATTTTTTTAAACTCTTTTCTGGAGTGCACAGGAAAATAGACACATCTCTGCATAGACTGCATCTCTTTGTGCATTCCTCCGTTCATATCAGCAGTTCATCTTTATCGTTTCGTTATATTCATCTCTGTTCCTTATGTGTGCTGTGTTCACAACAATGGCCTTATATAGCCTTAGATTCAGGTTGAGAGCACATCCCAGTCATATATAAAAAGTGCATTTGAAAAACCAAATAATAATATCCCGAAAGACACATCTACGAGCATGAGCAGGTCCGAACATCCCCGAGCTATACATTCCCAAGATCCTGTACGTATCAAAAACTCACCCTCTTCGAAAATATACACAAGTAAGATTCTTATACGTATATTCCTCCGTTTCCTCCAGACCAACTCTCTGGAACTAGGAAGTGTATGTAATGTGTAGACTCCGTTATATTAGTGCATCCATTGCTTCCTCAATATTCCTCAGTCCTCATCCTGTTCCTCCATCCTATGGCCCTGCCCTTGAATTTCTCTATTTCACACTAACATATATATTTTTTTCCTCCCTATCTATTTTTGGCTCACCTCCATACTTCACTCCAGTCCACATATCCTCCATAAAGTAATAGGGTAGGGAAATGTTTATTGCGGAAAAGGGAAGAGACAAGACTGACAAAAATAGATCTGTCAATTTACACCACGCTCCAGGAAATATTATGTTTCTTTTTTTATCCTGATTAGCCATTAGCACTGACAAATTAGAAGGATTAGGGAAAAGGATTTAAAAATAAAAGAATTTGTCAAATGTAGTGTGTGTAGACAAGAATTTTTTGTACTTTTGTACTTTTTATAAAAATTATAATCTTCCAGGGGAAAATTGGAAGTTGTGACTGGAAGTGTAAAACTTATATCAGGAATTTGAGTGTCTTAAAAAGTGCACATTTTACGCAATTACACAAAAAACAAATAAACCAAAAAGATGTGTTCTCATAATCATTGACTGATAAGTACTGCCAAGTGGTTCTAAAAACATTCCCGATTTTCCCGTAGTTTTCATCGGATCGATAGTTTCCATCATGTGCCAATGATGGCGAACACAGGTCTTTCGGATTCGACGAGCCGGGCGCATGTCCAACCCCCCAAGGATGGGGAGGGCATTTGCCAGGTAACTATAATCTTTCAGTTGACTTAAGATAACATACTTAAGTGGTAAATGGAGATGGATAATTTATAATTTCATGTTATAATATGTTCCAGGTGTATAAGGGAGATGTGTGCAAACAATTCATCGACAACCGTACGATTTACGTCCACTCGGAAGAAAGTCAAGGAGTGATTGAGTCCAAGCTTCAAGAGGCTATGAAAGTTATCCAACACTCGGAGTGAGTTGGTCTATAATTTTTTAAGGTGTAAAATTAAACATGGCATGGAAATCATGGAATGACATTTTGATATTTTGTATTGCAGAGATATCTCAGCCCGTTGTTCCAAATTTGCTATACCCTCCCTCTGCTACTCCGCATTCCCCCTCTGTCCTGATAATCTTGTTGGTAATACAGAGGAAAACTTGAACTTTGTCTCTCCCCGACGCCTTTGTCGTGAGGAGTGTGAGCTCCTCGAGCATGACCTTTGTCGGCAAGAGTATGCGCTGGCAAAGCGACATCCCCTCATAGGTCAACAGTTGGCAATTCCTGAGTGTGCTGAGCTACCACCTCTGGGGTCCAAGGAATCTGTCACTTGTATACGTCTCGGGCTACCTCATCTCACTCCAATCGTCGAAGATCACTCGTGTTACAAAGAAAAGGGAACTAATTATCGAGGAACTGTTCGGGAAACGGAAAGTGGGGAGCCGTGCAGACCATGGAGTCATCAACTCAACTTTAAATCTTCGGATTTTCCTGAATTGGTACGAAAATGCAATATTTAAGTTTTATTCGATAAAATTACCAAGTTATTATCATTTATGAATATGATCATTCATCTTTTCGTTTTGTCAAAGATGGGTGGCCACAATTTCTGCCGGAATCCGGGTGGTATTGAGCAACAACCATGGTGTTTCTCCAACTCTGAACATTTTCGAAGGGAACCCTGCAAAGTTCAGAAGTGTGGGATTTTTGGCTACGAGAGCAAAATCTGGGTGCCCGTTACAGGGGGAGTAGCCGCACTTCTGATGATGATGTTCCTCATCTGCATTATCTGCTGTTGTCGACGAGGACGTTCGAAAATGAGTGCCACCAAGTCTGTCGGCTCCCGTGGCTCTGTTCAAGGTCTAGAAATGAGCAGTTTACTAAGAAAATCAGGTCAAACCAAAGCACCGGAGATTCCTGGAGGAAATGTCCAATTCATGCAAGAGCTTGGAGAAGGAGCCTTCGGCAAAGTTTACATGGGGGAAGCAATTCTTCGACCTGGGGATCCATTGATACGAGTCGCGATAAAAACGTTAAAGGCATCAGCAAATCCGAAAACCAGGCAAGACTTTTTCCGAGAGGCGGAGCTTATGGCAGAGTTGAAACATCCTAATATCGTATGTCTCCTCGGGGTAATTACAAAAGAAGAACCAAGATGCATGCTTTTCGAATATATGAGTCAAGGAGATCTCCACGAGTATTTAATCAGTCACTCGCCACGAAATGACTCGACACACCATCAAGGAAATGACTACAGTTCTCATAAGGTTCTCGAACCCAACGAAATGCTATTGATGGCAACGCAAATCGCAGCAGGCATGGAATACTTGGCAGCCCATCATTATGTCCACAGGGATCTTGCAGCAAGGAATGCCCTCGTCGGTGAAGGTCTCACTGTGAAAATATCGGATTTCGGATTGTCTCGCGACATTTACTCCTCCGACTACTACAGAGTCCAGTCAAAGTCCCTGCTTCCGGTGAGGTGGATGCCTCCAGAATCCATCTTGTACGGCAAGTTTACAACAGAGAGTGACGTTTGGGCTTTTGGAGTAGTTTTGTGGGAAATCTACAGTTTCGGACTTCAGCCATATTATGGATACAGCAACCAGGAAGTGATTGAAATGATCCGATCTCGTCAACTGCTTCCATGTCCAGATCTGTGTCCTCCAAGGATGTACGCCTTGATGGTGGAATGCTGGGCTGAGATGCCACACAGAAGACCTAACTTCGAAGAGCTTCACGCCAGACTGAAGCAGTGGTTGTTACCTCTTCTCGGGCCTAATTCTCACTTCAGTCAAAGCTTAAACTATCCATTAGCAGCTCCTGGAAGCTTAAGTTGCGCAAGTAACAACTCGATGAGTAGCCATCAGTCAAGTACTGGCCCAACTAGTAACAACACCAACTCCACAAATGTCTCCAATATTCAGCAGCAACAACAAGCATGGCAGCAACAACAACAGCAGTATCCACGCACACCCCAAAATCATCCCCAACAACAATCCCCCTCACATTGCGTTGCTTATCAGAGCACTCCCATTGTTCACTGCCCGGTAAATTGTGGAACGCCCGTGGGGATGAATGGAGGGCGATTTTCTCCGCAACAGACTCTCCACAGTTTCCAACAAATGGGCGTAGGAACCCCAAACATGGCTCATGCTCATGCACACTTTCATGGGAATACGGGTCGGGTGGTTACTACTCATTCGCATGCACACGCCCACGCTCACGGCTACCCGCAGTCGATTGGAAGCAGCAACAGTGCTCATTCTCACTCGCCCTATCGTGTTCTAATGGAATCTAAAGCGACCAATATTTAACTTATTCCAACTTAAAGAAATAAGATCTTGCCATTTTTGCAATTTTAAAAATCTCAGCACATTATTGGCCAACGTTGTCACCACAAGTATTATAAATATTTTATTATATAATATGATCCACTGTTTCAGGTTGTTTGGTTAGAAGGATTAGGATTTGTACTAATTTTAACTTTAATGATTTTGTCTAGTCTTTCAAACTTTAAAAGTTAATATTATCTCGCTATATGCTAAATTTCATTGTTTCCGGTGGAATGTTTCTCATAAACTTGACGTATGTTCATCCATTCTAGTACTTCGAATTGGCATGTATGTCTTTTCCCAAAAACAACTCGACGGTTTTGTGAATATTGTATCAATTGTACAAGGTAAAGGGTTATAAATCCATATAACAATTCTCAACACTGCACATTTTGTACTCTGACGATGTCCCAAAGGAGCAAATCATTATAGGCACGCATGTTAAAATAGATTGCTTATAATATATTGACGTTATCTGTAAAGTGTTGATACACATTGTACAAAATGGTTATGATTGTATTTTATAACTACTCATACCCTTTTATATACTAACCAAATCCTTCGTCGCGCCATGCCCCTTTGTTCATATGTTCTCTTGTAATTATTATCCCTAATTCCAAGATCCATTGACGAAGTTAACTGAATTGTAAACAATCTGCATGATATTTATGGGTATTGTCGAGTTTATATTGTGACTAACAATTGTAAACAACGTCAGCAGCAAAACTAGATTTTGTGAACGTGAAGAATAGGAAAAATATGTCACGCATAACTAACTCCACTCCTCCGCTGTTGTACAATGCTTCTCCTTGGGGTATAGTTCTAGTATTCATGTTATTATTATTAATATTGTTAATTAATAAATGGATGTGTCATATATATTCTGCTTTGTTTCTCATAAATCATTCAAACCCAATATACGTATATGCGCAGATGAGCGCACAGCCACATTCATTATGCGACAAGTCAACAAGTACTTTTCCAAATAATATAAACCCAAGAATCTTTGTAGGAATAAAAAATGTTTTCACGGGAAATAATATTGAGAAGTTTATGAAAATAAATGATTATAACTGGTAACAATTTTTATTATGGTTTGGTCGGGGAATTAATTTAGTACATATTTAAATGCATGAGCGATTGAAACGGGCAGACTAAAGAACAATTTATATGGCAGTTTAACCAAGGAATCCACCTCCATAACCTCCATATCCTCCATAAGCGCCTCCATATCCTCCGTATCCTCCGTATGGGAGGGCACCGCGGTAGCCACCACCTCCAATTCCGTGAGTTCCGTGGCCTGGGTCAAAGGTCAATGAAAACATGGCTGAAATTCTGATAATCTAATATGATAACAGCCCATTAGTATACTTACCTCCATAAGATCCGATTCCATAAGCAGCTCCGCCGTTATAAAGGCTATATCCTCCATAACCCAATCCATTATCGTAGTATCCACCGGCGGCGGCGACCGCGACGAAAGCAAGGAAGATCTTTTCAATTCAAACAAGATCAGAAGTTAGTAAAAGTAAAAAATTATATAAAAATTATAAGTGTCACTTTTTTGTTTCTGATATGATCCCTTACAACGAGCTTGTACATGTTGACTAAGTTGTTTTTGGAGGGACTGAGCAGAGCACTGAAAAAGTGAATTGATTGAGGAGGAATGAAACTTGCTTGACAAATGAGACTTGTGAGTTTATATAGACGGCCTTTTAAGCTTCAATCTGAATTTAGTTTACTATTGATAACATGATTAGGTATGTGAGTATTCTGTCCCTTTTTTAAGAAAAAAACTTGGCTACGGAAGTTTGCATGTTTAAGTAAATATGTATCGTTATAAGATTTTGCCAAATAGTACAAACTTGCTACATGCATATGAACATAATATCCAACAAGTTAAATATAACACTGTAATTTTTCATTGTTACATAATATCAATACATTGTCACATTTTGATTAAACCTATAGCGTGATGACTGCACAGAGAGGTGTATGCATGCAAAGTTTAAAGCTAATTGGTTTGGTTAAGAGGTGAGTTCGGGAGGTGGTACTCATACATTTCCATACATTCGTAAAGAAAAAAGGATAACACGAATAAAACGATGTTTTTATTGGTCTATTATCCCAAAAATGATACCTTTAGAAATCATCAATATACGTCTGCTTTATCAATCAGCAATTCCACCTGAATGCTTGCCTGCGGTAGGTAGGGATAGGCAACCTGTTAATACTCTTTTTAGCACTTGAGAGGTGTGCGACAGTGTGACCACTGATTTGCTTGGCGAGGTGTTAGTCATTGATTTATGTAATTATTATTTATGTTGAATTGAATACCTATATGCACATTTGTGTACTGAGGTTTATAAAGTTCCTTCAAGGGCCTTTGAAATGAATGCCTGCTGCGCTTCATTCGTGTGCGAATTGGGGATTGGGACTGCGAATGTTAGTGGCATTGTTCCGTTCGTCTTCGATTTTCCAAGCGATATACAATTTTTTATAGTTTAACGGCTGTTGATTGTAGGATATGGGTTTCATGCAATAATTATGGGTATGATTATCAAAGGAGTTAGGAATTTCAGTTCATTTCAGAATAGAATTATGAGAAAAATAGTACCAATATGTATTAATAACCAAGTTCATCCATGTGTGAATGACCAAGTCATACAAGTAAAACATAATTTATTGGTTGGTAACTCAATAATAATGCTCCGTTGTACACCATCACTTTTTTATGTCGAACAACACATATGTAAAACGTATACAGTTAAGAATTGATATTGACAGAATTTCTTGTTTTTCAGAAATATATTCATTGAATTCATTCAATACATTCACTTTCATCACGAACTTTATATGCTCATATATCAGATCCCCTTGCAAGATAATGAGACAGGTTAATATTGGATTGGATCGGTGCCTGGCTCTCGCGCTCTTGATCTTGTTCACATCTTGATAATTTTATGGACAAATGTTTTGTGCAAAATTGTGACATTTTTGTCGATGAATTCAATTACTTTATTCATGCCTATACGACAGCCAAGAGCCAAGCGGTTGCTTCACAATTTCAATCATATACTTTTTTTGCAAAAAAATCGGAAAATTAAACACGTCTGGGTTTATACCTCGGTTCACCGTGACCGGACGAAAATACCAAACAATATTTTTTGTGAAAGTCAGGGTCTCATGTAATTGTGCCTTTTCTGTAGACGACAATATCAGACTTGAAATGTTGAAATGCCTGCCGAATTAAAAAAAATTTTTTGAGCATAATACGGCTTTTTGATGCAATTTATCAACCGTGACGAGAATGTATTTGGGTTAGTCGCATACTTGCAATTTTGTTCTCGAAAAATATGAGGAAAAAACTTATCGCCCCAACTTATCCCATTTCTTTTGTTTTGACCGGCTTGTAATCTGAATGTCTTAAATTCTTGGTGCAATTTTAGAGCTTACGCGTGGCGTGGTGGCTTTTATTTTTAAAATGATTTTTTTGCTTTAAAACCACTCCTGCATTCTTATATTTTAATATTCTTAATATTCTTACCACATTGAAATGGAATGGTAAGAATAGTGCCTCTGTGTCTCCGGGTGATGCAATATATCAACTTCCCCCACTCTCAAATCTTTGTTTTCAGTATTTCTGCGGATGGAGAGGAGTGTCGCACACTCCTTTTATTCCCATTCGCAATGGATAAAAGGAAGCAATTAAGATCTCATTCTTCTGCAATTAAACCTATTTGGCACTCTATCATCTTTTCTACAGGAATCAGAGCTACTTAACTTTTGCTTCTGCTTGTCAGCATACTATGCTTACGCTTTATACCTTTATGAATTTAGATTAAGAGATAGAAGAGCCGACTGAAGATTTATACAATTCACCACTCACTTGCATGCCTTGCAAGTTGCAACTTGCAACTTCCTAGAACAGTATTAGCACTGCAATGACTTCGTGTTTTTACGATTCTATGCGATACATTACTCAACCTTTAATATGCTGCTACTTAAGAAGTTCAAAATTATTTAAAAAAATGTAATGCACTGATTCTCAGTAGCACACAACGACACAACTGGTAAAGAAATCAGACCTTTTAAATTCTTTATAAATGCTTACTGAGGCTTGGGATTAATGTGTCATTTGTCAATAATTTTGTATGTGTAGATAACAACAAACCAATCTAATCAGTTTTGACAGCATTGCAAACTTTTACGCCGTTGGATAAATTTTTTAAATATCCAGGGACAGAATACACTTACAGATACAATAGATTTTGCCTTCCGCTTTATAGTCCTAGTTTTGCATTAATTTGAGCGGAGTAGATTTATGAACATGTTCGAAAATTGTAGACAGCCTTCTTAGAAGTTTACTTTTACATCCTTGTATTTACTTTTACATTATTGCAGAAACTACAGCGAAATAATTTTATCTAAACACTAATAAGAAATTCTCAAGATTCTTGTACATTTGCAAATTCTTTCTTTGTTACAAAAGCCGGTAGATGTGAACGTGGCTTACAACGCAAGCCTTTATAGTAAAATATATACACATTTTTTGAAAACATCACATATGATGCATGACTAATTGAATTGATCTCCCCCTGGTTTAGCATTCTTCAACGATTTTGTTATCATAGGCCCCCAATCCTCCAAGCACATCTCTCTTATTCTTATCGTCTTGAGTGGCGGCGACAGCAGCAGCAACGGCGATATTGTTCTGTTTGTGTCCCTCAAAGTACAACTGAATTTCCGCCAGACTCTTGCCCTTTGTCTCTGAAACACAAAAGTAATAATAAAATAATAATACTAGTATTTATTGTCATAAGGTACCCTCGAAAGGCAAATTACACCAAAACGACAAATACATAGGTTTTGTCAGTCAGATATTTAAAAGTGAGGAATACATTAGATATTTAACATTATTACTTAATTCCTACGTAAAAGAACATGATTAATAGTAGATTTAATACCTGGCACACAAAAGTAGATGAAGAAAGTCCCAACGAAACAGAAGCATGCTAACATCCAATACGTTCCGTCGTCATTTATCGCCGCCTTCAAATTCCCAAACACATTGGTCACCCCGAAGGCCAAGAACCACCTTGTCATCACGACAATGCAACTCGTGAGCCCTTTCAACTTGTTGGGAAGTAGCTCTCCAATCATCATCATACTCAAAGGGCCACAACCCAGCGAGTAGCCAATGATGAAGAGAACGAGGGCAGCCAAGGGTATCCAAGTGACGTCTTGGTATTCAATTGCGCCAAAGAGCGACGTCTCCGTTCTCATCATGTAGAAGTACAAGCCCATGAGGGCAAGCGCTACAGTCATTACGAGTTCAGATGCCATCAGCAGAATTCGTCGGCCGGCAAGATCCACGATTGCCGCAGTGGGGAAAGATGCAGCCTAAATAATAATAATACGACTTGTTCCAGTATGCGTTTTAAAAAACATGATCATTAGAGCATATTTGATGCATTATTTTTACGCACCATCGTCACAACCCCGATGATAATTGTGGAAATTTTCGGGTCCATTGTGGAGCCTGCGCTCTCGAAAATGTTCACCGTATAAGCCATCACTGCATCAATACCCGAAAGTGTTGCGAAAAACATGATCCCAATTAAAATTGCAACAGGCTTAACAAGAGCACGATCGATGGATTTTCGTACTGACACATCTCCCCCTTGTGTCTCCCCAACACTGGTTTTCAACTACAAAATCAATTGGAGGCATGTGTGAATTATTTGTAAGCATATATTAACATTCAATTTGTACAATGTGCTTTTCAACATACATCATCAATCTCTTTCTGGACAACATCTGGATGTGTGGCATTCCCTCTCAGCCAGAAAATCGCTTTCTCCGCTTTGTGAGCCTTATCGCGTTGAATGAGATATCTGGGCGATTCGGGCACGAAATACATTATTACGTGGAAAGCTATTGGAATCACCGCACACGCTATGGCTTGGTACCTCCACGAAAGAAACACTCCAACAACGTATCTACAAAATCGACCATTTTGCGAATTAGCATTTCAAGAGAGGTGATGTGATGCTTGTACAAGACCATATTATGCGAGTATGTTCTCTGATTGTTTGATTATCGCCAGAAAAATTTGAAATTGTAATTTTAAAAAACTGAATTAGAATGAGCATACATGTAAAGCATTCCAGTGGACATGAGAAGATCAAAGAGAGATCCTAGACCTCCTCGAATCCTCGCGTCTGCCGTTTCGGCCGTGAAGATTGGAGCAGCGATTGAGAAACAACCTCCACAAAAGCCTGAACGATAAAATAAAATAATATGACATTCATGAGCAGAAAGGCGAGGAGCATTTCATTGGTAAGAGTCAGGAGCATGATTGAATCAATGCGAATATATACTGTATTAGTATTAATACATAATAGGCAATATTATGTATTGATATGTATGTAGTCAATATGTACGTAAAATATGAATTAATGCATTCAAGAGACACTGTGAGCACACGTACCTGTTACAAATCTGCCAAAAAGCACCATAAAAAAGTTTTGTGCCAGTCCAATAAATAGCCATCCAATGATGAATGGCACCGTCAAGAACAACATACTTCGTCGTCGTCCCAAAGTGTCTAGAGCGAAGCCTGCAAATGGACAGGCCGCCACAGCACCGAGCTACGAAAAATTTAAACACATTTTTATGACTATGATTTGATTACGATTAAAACATTGAATAAAAATAACATCATGAACATTTCCAAGAGTTCTTACCGTGGGAATGGAACCGATCCACGAGCTTACAGAGCTGCTCATCTCCCCCAGATCGTCAGTCTCAACCATGGAAGGCAACCCAGTGGCACTCCAAGCCAAAACGTTGCCAAACGCGAAAGCGCCCATGTTCGCCGCAATCGATGCGATAAATTGCGGCCATAACTTGCCTCCAGCAAATTCTTCAGGGGGATAAATCGAGCTAACTTCTTCGATAGTTGATGCAATTGATCTCCTCTCGGGATCACCGCTGTCAAACCTTGGAAGATAATGAGGGGACTGGAAAAGGTCTCTGGCAGTATCTATGCTCCTCCTACGATCAGCCAAAGCACCCGAGGCCGTCGTCTTCTCTTCGCGAAAATCTTCCCTGAGCGTTTCAGGGTGGTGAAATTGGTGATGATGAAGACTATCTTCCGGGTGAACAATAAAGCCAGCTTGGTGACCAATGTTGACAATTGTGCTGGTGATTACCTGACTGATCTTCCTGGAACGGCTAATTTTCCTCTCTTTCTTCTCGTCATCGTCAGCAGGCTGCAGAGGAGGTTGAGGTTGAGGGACTTCATGTTGATGTGGAATTTGTTGTTGATGGTTATCTCGAAGATGTTGATGTTGGGGATACTGCTGACTGTAGTGGCCGTGGCTGTTCACCATCATCGCCGTAATGGCATCACTGGCCTTCCGCACTCGACTTACTTTCCTCTCCCGACTCACTTTCTTCTCTCGCGCCGCCTCCTCTCCCACACCCTCTGAATTTCCCGGAAGTTGGCTCTCATGTTGTTGTGGATAATGTCCGCCATCGTAGTAGTGGCCGTGACTGTTAATCATCATACTCGATATGGAGCTGCTTATCTTCCTCAGTCCCCGACTGATCTTCCTTTCCCTAGGCTGCTGATGGCCATCAGCATCCCCACCATGATGGCTTTGGTCAACGTCTCGTCTTATGTTACTAATTTTCCGCTCACGTGGCTGCCCATCATCATGCGCTTCCATGGGCTGAAAAGCCCGTCGACCTGGACTGATCTTCCGGTCATATAGACGCTGTGCCCGCTCAGCTTGGACAGGCCTGCTGTCTAAAGTGACAACATTTCTTCCAGGACTAATCTTCCTGTCGTATAACCGCTGCGGTCTGATAGTTTGAGCAGGCGTGTCAGCGTCCTCTAATGTGGCGATCGGCTGGATAATACCAGGCTTTCTCATCCGACTAATCGTCCTCTCTGATCCTGTGGCTTCTACTTCCTCGCCTTCTGCTGGAAGGGTTTCCACGACGGTCGTGGTCGTCGACGATGATGATCTCGCTCCAGAATCCATTTTCTGCTCGTCTCCTCGAACTTGGTGTTGCTCCTTCGAAGCTCGCCTCCGGTGTAGGGGCATAGAATTGGTGAAACCTTGCTAAAATGTATGGGTACCTTGAAATTTACCTACGTAGAGTCTAATTGCTTATGCAATCTTTTATTTTTTTGGTTGAATGGAACAAAGGTAAAATGTGAGCTCTGGTGCGCCTTGTATTGCTTTGTTGTGGATACTGATCACCAGATTATCTCGACTCATTTGTTTAAATAAGGTGATGTGGGCGTTATTGTGGTGCGCTGGAATGCTTCTTCTTCCTAGCAAATAAACAGGCAAATAAAAATGATTTTTGTTGGTTTTGTCATTGTAATTTGCGATGAGAGTACGCACAACTGCAATTGTCATTTCGATATAAAACATGTGGCTGACGAGCGAAGAGTGATGATATTGTGGGAATTATCATGAAAATGAATGAATGTAGATAGAGTGAACAGGTCTATTGAAAGTTGGAGCGAGTTCGTGAAAAAATGCATGCTATGCTCCCGTGATTGATTTGTTTGGTGCTGTAAGTTTAAGGTCAAATATCGATCACTTGAATAGTTTCCGATTACTTTTGCTAATGCATATTTTAAAATTTTAAAATACTAAATCAGCTTCTAAAGCAAGTACGAGAATTTGGGGTGTAGTTAGACTGCACTTGTCAATCACGGCTTCGTTCTGAAACTTGAACATTCTGAATACCCAGTTGTGTGGTTATATGATAAGAAGATATTATGCATACATTCAATGTTCGACGATTTTATTGCTTATCTGAAAGCGATATCAGGGGGATTTGTCCAGATTTAAGGATTTAATAAGGGATTATATAGGAATACAGCAAACTTACACTTGGACAAGCCTTAAAATTGGCAGGACATGGGAGACCAGGAATGAGAAAATTATTGGGTCCAAAGTGTGGTGAATTATGCAAATATTTTTCCATTGGACTTAACGGAAGGATTAGTTGAGATTTGCTTTTATCGATTGAATTGATTACGTAAAACGTGAAGGATATTATCTAACCTTGTGAATTTGCTTGGAAGACATATACGCAGTGCGAAAGTAACAAGCAACAGCAACAGGTCACGTGTGTATGAATAAAATCCTTTCATATGATTGAAAATAATATGCTAAAATTCAGGCTCTGAACCGATTCGAAGAAATGACGAACTTCTCTCACTAAAAACTTGGGGAAGCAAGGTTGTAACTGTAATTCCAGGATTTCTCCTGCACGCTCGAGTAAGTTAAAGTAACTGATTCACTTCGGCACGAGACACTCTCACTTAACCTCCGAATCTCGCACAAAAACATTTACTTCGCATGGAAATTGCGTATTTAACATGAAAACATGAATTGGGAAGCCAATTAGCTCCTTGTTAGAATCACGTGAAGTGATTAAATCAATAATGAATATCTGAACTGAAGGTAGACTATTATTTGTCAAGTTGAAGACCATGCTCTCATGATCTCCCATTTGTCATATTTATGATCCGTATCTGTATGCTTTCTTTACCTTACAGTTTACAAATAAAGTTATCACGCCACCTGTGCACTTTTCGAGCACGAGTTCGCACGAACACAAAATTTGCAAATATGATGCTACCAAACATTCATGATTGTTGGAGAAAAACACGGGAAACTGCCACACGACAGACAACACAAAACACACGCCCTTCTCCATTTGTTAGGTGTCAATGAGCACTAATTGAAACTGGGACAAGCAATGCTAAAATTTAAATAACTGGCTTAAACACACTTAATTAGAAGAGCTACTTACCTTTAGAGAAGTTTTTGTTAGCGACGATGACGAATGATCATATATTACAAGGTGAAAGCAACTTCTTGGAATTTCCAGCTCACGCACTTTGTTACTCTTGCAAATCTAAATATTATGTAATTATCTCGATACGAGTCTGAATAAAAGTTTTGGAGAGAATTGTAACCGTCTTGCTAACCAAATCGTTATCATCAACGGGCGAACTGACCTACAATGGTTTTCTTGCACCTGCATTCAAACACCTTTCATTCTTCTCTGCACAGTGCACACACGCTTTGAGGATGAAAGAGTTTACAGAATTATAAACAAGGTAAGCGTGGAATTTCAAACAAAAACAAGGGAGACTATATAGTTTCCTGCTTCGTGTCAGACTTTTGTTTGACAGCAGTTTACCTACGAACTTGATACTTGATTTATATTTTCTACTCGTCGTTTTCTCCCATATCAGACTTATCGTCTCGTTGCGAAATGCCACGCAATTCGTATCATGTTGTTCCCTTTTATACAACGCATGGTCCTATGGTCCAAAACATTTCCCGAAACTTCATGTATGTGGTCATGTCATGTTGAACCTGTCACAAATCTGTGTTTTGCATCTTCCATATCAAACAATTGAGAAATTCGTACGTGCGAAAATCTGTGCTGTGAAAATGTATGATATTGTTCAAGTTTTCGTAAAGTTGTAAATCACCGTATCGAAAACATTTTTTGTCACTTATCATCCATTATCATCATGAACCACCAAAGCTTCATAACAAATACAAAATTCGTCATTGGCAAACTCATGGACGAACATTGAATTGAGCTAATATAATCCCCGCTGTAATCAATAAATATTACACTCGAATTTTTAATCCTTTTCCAGTTTAGTCCAGAGTGTATGTCCTTTGCAAACTATTGATCACTGATCACATAACGCTTACGTCGAGGGGATTAATTGTTTTGCACATACAACACACACAATAATACAAGGAATTTTTTTAGTGAAACTCGAACTTAATGGGGATTAATTGAATTAATTCATGTAATGTCATCATCAGTCATCCTCATACCTTTAGCAAGACTTTTTGTCCCTTGTCACGAGTTCTGAAAAATATGAAAAACATATACGAACGACGGACTTTTGTGTTTTGTCACCGGTAACACTTACATAATCCACTTGTGACTTGTCAGACTTGTGTGTGACAATTGACAATAATTCCTGTCGTATTGATAGGAGAAACAGAGCCAGGTTCGTTTTGATAAATTGTCAACATTAAGCACTTACATACGTAATTGAGAGAAAGTGTCACGCAGTGATTTCTACGCGGTGGGTGATACGAGATCTGCTCATCTTCAACTGAACCTTTCGAAATTCCCATAAAATGCCTATTGAGAGGTGACGTAAACACGATAAGCATTCATTTTGTCTCTGAGCTTATCATCTCATCTATTACGGAAAAGTTTTGCCGCATCTACCTAACTAAATGTGCCTCTGGAGAAGCAAAAGGTAATGAAGGTCATTAATTTGGCGGTGACAATCACACACATGTACTTTGGACCATGCGTAGATCATGTGGAACTGGCATGTCAGACTGAGAGGCGGATAAATATCAGAATATCAGAACTACTCCAAACCCTTCCGACATAAATATTATGTGTAATTAATCGGTTGGATTTGTTATTGAAACAAGTTGATAGTTGAAAGTTGACACTACGCACCAAACTGCACTGACGACCAACTATCGTCGTCAATGTTTTTGTGAATATTGGTGTGGCCCGTTTTTGGGTGTTTGGGTCACAAAGTAGACAATATACAGAGTAGAAGTAGCCATGAGATTTCCATTTTTTACCGTGCCAATACAATCTTGACGAACCCCCCAATGTTGGAGTGGCAACGAAGACGAGGTACTCAAATCCATTTAAATGCTGGATTTGTCGGTAGGAATATTTCTAAAAAGTTGACATGCCCGAAGTGCTTAAAGTCCCTTGTTCCAAACGACGCATCTACGGTGAAGCTAAGAACGGATTTCGTTCTAATAAACACAAAAAATCGTGGCGGACTATTCTTACCCTCTGCAGGACTGATAAACGTATGTAAAGTAACTGAGCAAACGTTGAAGTATTTGCAACAAAGTGGAATCCACAAACTCACTGGAGATGCGGTCACTGTTAAGGCTGTACATGAATGCATGGAGCGAGGGCTAATGGAAGTTTTTATGCATCTTAATGACAACTGGACGACGGAAAATTCTCCCAACGAACACGCAAATCATGGCATGACGCTGGTCCGATCCATTTGTCGCGAGTACAG